>JBBPPA010000068.1:0-42231 GCA_038091735.1 Leccinum pellstonianum
ACGGAGACGGATGTCCTGCTGGGCGTGCCAGACGGCAGGATGGAAACCGAGAGCGACATCAAAGATGCCGCCGTCTCTCGCATCGGTGGTCTTCCTGTACGAGCTCTGTCTCTTGTTTGGTGTACGAACGACGTGTCAATGCAGATTTTGTTGTATCCCCCTTTTCAAGGCGTTTTTGCCTTCACGGGAACCCCCATTTTCGTCTTCCCAGTGCAAGGTCTGCTCGGATCCTATGGAGCTGCTCGTCCAGGTGTGGTGTCCGTTTGAAGACAGCCCTATGGACCGTGCGTTGTATGTCTGGGGTTGCGCTCGTTCCACTTGTCAGAGACAGGCTGGAAGGTAGGCAAGATCTTGGTACGAAAGGACCACGCATCTCAAACACGGAACAGCATACGAGCATGGCGTGGTTTGAGGTTTAATGCTCCCTATGCAGCCAAGCTCGAAAAAAAGAAAGCACGAAGCGCACCCAATAAGACTACCTCAACGCCCCAAAGTCCACAAATGTCGACGAACCCATTCACTGTGAGGAACTACATTGATATTCATCCCATTTTTATCGACCGACCGACCAGATCACAACCACTGCTCAATCAATGAATTTCGGCCTGGGCGATCAGATCTTCGCTAGCCCAGCGACTGATAACCCCAAGCAACCCGAACAAGAACACGACAACTGCAGTGATGCAGAGAGCGACGATTCCTCGTCGTCCGAGGACTCGCTCGTCACGGCCATGGCCTCGACGACAGTTGAAAGCTCATTCTGGGCCGCAGCGCCGCGCTATCCTGCAATTTACTTGTCGACATTATCCGAGTACATTCCACAGCCTGCCAAGGCAAAGGTTCCGACGAGCGCTGTGATAGAGGAGGATCCCATGGACGGGAAATCAGGAAAAGCTAAAGATTCGACCTGGGCACTGGAATCGTATGAAAACTCGGTGGAGATAGACAACGTATTTGATCGCTTCACGAAGCGGGTTGAGTTTGTTGGAGAGCAATGTCTCCGGTGGGTCACTACTATGGACGAAATCTGCCCTTGACCTCTCATTGGTACCTTGCAGCTACGAACTCAAAGGCATCCCTCTACCTTTTGCGTCGGACAAGGCGTTTGAACTACTATTCCCTGCTCCCGCTCAAGCGCCTCTCCCCGTCACTAAAGCTGTTTTCAAGGTCGTTCCGCCAACGAAGCGGTCCTACAGTACTACATCGGTCCCATCGTGCCCGTGTTGCAAATCAAGCCGGGTGTTTGAGTGCCAACTGATGCCCAATCTGATCAACGTCCTGAGAGTTTCGGTTGACGACAAACAATTAGATGTACGGAAATTAACGGATGAGCAAAGGATAAAGGCAGTGCAAGATGCACTGAAACGAAGCAAAGAACCAGGGAGTCGGGGAATGGAATGGGGTACCTGCATGGTGTTTTCTTGCGGAAACGACTGCCGCTTGAACGACAGCGGAAAGGAAGACAAGGAATGTTGGCGGGAGGAATACGTGCTTGTTCAGTGGGACGAGTGAGACCTTAGGATAATAGAAAAAAAGAGTTTCATTTGAACTTATTGTTGCTCGTTTTTGTTTTCTGCTTTGGCGCCCAACAGTCCATGCAACAGATCATCACCGTTCCATCACCCACTGTCACCCACAGATGCCAAGCACCCTAACGCTGCCCTCTGCGCTCTCTCCAGATTGCATCATTGACCACGGTTTTGCCTCCGTTGGCCAAGTTCAGAGATTTCCCCATACTCGGGCGCAGCTTTCTGCCATAATTCGGCAGCACAGATCTCCACTAGAGGGGGTTGATACCGATGACGGGGACGATCTAAACCGCGTCAGCACCGCCCTGGTGAACAGGGTAGCCTCCTTGCTTGCCGACGAGCAAGAGGACGCTCTCAAGGGCCTTCTGAAGTCTGAGTACGGGGTCGATGATGATATGGTTGGTGCCTTGTGTTCGTCTTTTGCTCAGTCTTTTTTTAAACGCCAGCACCATTGCAGCTCGAACAACATGTCCTCGACCTCATGCACAGACATCGCGACGACGTCGCAGGTGTGCCGTTCGTGTTCCTGACGCCCACTCGACGGCCGTCGCGACCCTCTTCCAGAGCTTCTTCCCACTCAGTGCGGCTCAATAGACCCGATACCCCCTCTTCTCTACCAAACTCTCCTTTTTCTATTGGATTTCGGAGACCACACACCCCTGTCGCGTCTCCACTCGTCAGCAGCAATGCACCCTATATCACTCGTAGTGTGTCACCTATGAATTCGCCCGTGCTTGCACACACCCAGGCTACTCATGCCCACGCCCAATTCACTGCGAGTCTCCCTGCATCGCCCATCTCTTCTCCTAGACTGCTCAGTGCCAAAGCCACGGAATTCAAGCCAATCCCCCGGCCGTTGTCGGCTGCTTCCTCCAACCCTGCTACGTTGTCGGGGTATGGTAGAACTGAGACTCCATCACCAGATTTGTGGTCCAATAGTCCGCTCAGAGCCACGTCCAACCTCGCAATCGCTGCCCCACTTATCCCCGAGCAGAATACTCCCAGTCGGGCCGTGACACCAAGTCAACTCCGCTCTTCCACGAGGGCGGGCGAAGAGGACGAAGAAGAAGACCCCTTTGATCCCTTTGGACAAAAGATGCCACCCCAATCGTTCCATCCAGTCACAGTCACAGATTTTGATCAATGGTCTGATTCGGCGCTCTCGAATCATTCTCCCGATGACCTTCGAGCTGGATATTACGGATTCGACTATGATTCTCAATACGATGCTCCAGACGAAGACGCGGACACGTCCGGTTTCCTCACCGATGGCATGACGCCCCTTGATGTGTTGAGCTCCGTCTTTGGCTCGACGCTTGCTCCTTCTGAGCTCGAAGAAGCGCTGCTTCAAAACGGCTACGATTTCGAGAAAGCGATGGCGTGGCTTATAGATCGTGCATTACCATCCCCCCCTCAACACCCGCAGACGAGGCCCCAACCAGTGGGTGGTCGTGTCATAACGGTTGGAAGAGATGCAACCTTGCGCGGCGGTCGATCTGGCTATACAAACGTGGCAAGGCAAGCTGTAAGGGGTACAAGCGCACGACCTGTGCCGGGTGGAAACCGCGTGTGTCGCTACTACCTCGCGGGTGAATGTTTACGTGCAGATTGTCGATTCAGGTACAACACACTTCTTCCCTTGTGCGCTCATGTCCCTGATTTGCTGATATTGGCAGCCATGACCTCGAGCGCGCCTTGTGCAGGTTCTGGTTGCGGGGGACGTGTGCAAAACAAGATTCATGTGAATTCTTGCACCATCTGCCCAAAGAGGTCGACGTGACGACCGTCACAAACGCGCTTTCCCGCACGAGTCTGCACCACGGTGGTGGGAATCATACTGGGACTTCCAACCCCCCTTCAGACGAATTTCCCGCGTTGGGTTTGGAGAGCCCTGGGCTTGGAAGAGGCAAAAGAAATTGGCAACCTGATCCAGGTCGTACGAGGTTCGCGGCTGCAGTCAAACGACCGGCACCTCCAGCGCCAGTGGTTCGGCGTGAACCCCTTTCGAGCGCCAATTCTGCTGATAATCTGCAGCTCCGAACTACGATTGTCGCACCGAAGCCGTCTCCGCGCATCAAGTTGCGTCCTGCGATGCTACTGCCCACGGTGCCGACCGGGGAGTCGGTCAATAACCTATACATGTCGTATCGTTCGCGTGCACTGCAACTCGGTGCTGCTCGAAACGCCTGTCTCTCGCGAGCTGCTGATGCATGGAGGCGGGGCGATGGCGCTGCAGCCAAGCGATTCAGCCGGGAGGGGCACGATCTCAATGCAAAGATGAGTAACGAGATGACGGAGGCTGCAGGAAGACTGGTGAGAGAGCGGGTCAAGCTCGCTGAGCAGGCAGTCAAGGCCCGAGACCTGAACTGGTCGGACGATCTGGGGGATCGGAGTGCGCGAGGACGCCCGTGTGGGGCTGGTTTGGGGATCCTTTTGGGTGTTGCAAGCAAGGACACTGATGCGCGATTGTCTTCGGAGGAACGAACGGAAGCCATGCTTGACCTGCACGGATTACACGCCAACGAAGCGACTGAGGTGCTGGAGGAGTTCGTACTTGCGGTAAGTCTTGGCACTCGCTTAGCTTGGAATAAACTGAGTTTGTTTGAAAGTTGGAGCGGGAACACTTTTTGGGACTTGGTGAGCATTCTGGTCGAATAGTGGTCGATGGGTTTGCTGACGGAATTTTCCTAGCATATGCGATCGTCGGAGAGGAGAAGCACACGGGAACTCAGGATGCGGGGAGGGGTGCTTCGCGTGCCCGTCTGGCTGCAGGTGTTCGGGAATGGTTACATCGGTGGGGGTATCCATGGAGCGAGCGCGACGGGATTATCTGCATTGATGCGTTGACACATACTTGATGACGTGGAGGGATGACACAAGGACAAACGATCTAGACAAGTAGGGATGAATAAATAAGACCTGTACCATAACTATGACTACGCGCGCGCTGTGTGTGGTCGTCGAGCGACGTGAGGAGGCAATGTGGTATATATGTATCACGTGTAGCCCGAAAAGGCAAGTGTGCAGAGAACCTGGTCGTGGCCTCTCGTAGTAGTTGAGACGAACGCGACGACGACGCGCTGAACTGATCGACCATGTCCATCTCTGATCGTCCCTGCTCAATCGACCTCACACTCGAACTAGAGCGCCAGCTCGATAGCGAGTCACTCCCTCCCGACACACCCGCCGACTTGGGGCGACCCCAGTCTCTCGATCCACAGGTCATTGCCCATATCGTCACCGACCTCAGGTCATCCCTCGCAGATACCGCTCGCCATCGGGATGAACTCGCCAAAACGGTTGCCGACATCCAAGCGAGAGAGAAGGACCTCACGGACACCCTCGCTTATATGACCGACAAGTGCTCCCAGCTGCAGGTGCAGCTCGACGTCGCCGCCAGCAAAGCACAAGACGACGAAAATACCATATCATTGTTGCGTACAAAAGTTGAGGAGAGCAGGTGCGTGCCTTCCATTCCGTGTGCTTTTCGGTTGTCGACCTTGTGCCCAGGCGCGGACTCATGCGTCTCCAGTCCGAGAGCCGGAGACAGAGCCAGGTACCGTCGGCGCTCGACCTTTCCAGAGCTGGTCTCGGGTCACTGGGCGGCGGCCCTCAAGCATCGAAGCGGGCGTCGTTCGCCCCCAGCGCTGTCCGGATGCATGCACACCGGCGCATTTCATCCGTTTCAGACTCAGGTTTCGCCAAATTCGAGAGCGGCTCACCACATGGCAGTCCGGGTCCTACCAACCTTTCCTTTCCTGATAATGCGATGCTAGCCAACAAGCTGGCTGCCCTGCCCAGGTCGCCGGGGATGTTTGGCCGCGCATCTCCGCCACCCTCCTCTGTCTTCCAATCGGAGGAGTCGGTCGAGGTTGAGATGCTTCGCAAGGAGCTCAATGTTGCGCGGGCAGAGCTGGATGAGACAAAGCACGAGTTGAGCGAGGCGAACGAAGCGCGAGAGGCGTCGGATTTATGTGTCAAGGCTCTTCGCACTTTCATAGAGGAAAACGATGTCGGGCCTTCGATGCCAAGCGGGGGCGGATATACGCCTGCACTCGCATCTTCCCAGGTCGAACCCAAGAAGTCCGCTCAAGCCACAGGGAGTTGGGGCTTCAAGCTCTGGCGAACCGAGCCATTAGCTAAAAATCCACCCGGCGCAATATCCATACCGGTCCTTCCAACTGCTTCCATACCTAACAACGTGTCGTCACCGCCCCCTCAGCCGCTTTCGCGGAAGCTCGGCGATTTCTTTGGTACTCGAAGTGCCAGTATTTCATCCACCACTCCCGTCAAATCGCCGCACCCCGAACAAGAACAAGAACCCATGTACAACGGAATGTCAGATACATCGTCTATCGAAGAATCTCTGGCCGAGCCGGTGAGCCCTGCGAGCGAGCTTCCTCGGCTGAGCGTGCTCGTCAGAGACACGATGAGCGTCACCTCGGGCTCTTCCGCGAGGGATTTGGGCGCAAGTCCTGAGCGGAAAAACGGTGGACTTCCCTCGCCATCAGGAGCGGAAGGTGTTTTTACCCCCGTTGCCATATGAGTAACGGCGCTTCTAATTTCCTCCCTCGTCGCTTCTGGGATATGAGACACATTTGGATATTATACAGTAGCTATCCGGTACTTTGAGAGACACCTCCTGAATTATATACGACACACTATGACGACGAACTGGATATGTAGCGTACCGCCTGTACTATTTTTTGCTCTTAGAAGCTCGTCAATTTCCGTCGATCTCCCCATAGAGCATGATGACCCTTCCCTACCGAACACGCCCTAATTTGTGCGTTCCATCAGCCCAACGCAACGGTGAGTTTTGTACGTAGTATTCTGACGATTCGCTCCGTGGATCGATCACACCACAGGCACCCCTGTACCGTGCTTTTTTTTAAAAAAAACAGCGGGAAGTGCGTCATCGTTGTACTCCACCTCGTCACCCATCGCGCCAGCTCGAACTGCCTCCGAGTCATAGATCTAGTTAGGGATCCTGGGTTGTCAAATATGTCCAACCTCGTCTGACCCGGATTCTCTTGCTAATGGGCCAGATCCGACGGGGCTAGTAGACAACACGCATTAATCGACAACTTTGAGCTTTTTTCGAAGCCTGCTCGACCAACCGACACCGCGTCCACTTCTTCGGTGCGGGGGGCTGCGACCCTGGAGCAACGCTAGCAACTTCCGCCCCCGCCATCGCGGTATAAATACCAGCAGCAACGAGATATATGATCACACTCCGAGTCTCATGGGGCAATGGGCGCGCAATCATGCTACGTGACTCTTGGCTCACTGCGATTGCATCTTCCGTGGTAGACGGGTAAGCTTGTTTCCCTCCTCCCCCCTATCAGTTGTGCATGCCGGTCAGGGTCTCACCGTAGGATGTAATTATCGCGGGTTCGTTGTACAGCCTGGTTTACAAGGTGCCTTGTCATGCCACGCGCACGGGCCGTTCCTTGACATCGATGTCGGCATCGTGAGCCACCCCATCGTCAAGCAGCAGCAACAACGGTGGAAATGGGCGCAAGTAGATCGGCACCGACCCTCGAGGGCAGGGACTCCCGCAATACGAAAAATGCGCACTCGCTCTGCACGGTCCGGCGGCGTATCCAACGTACTAACGACATTCAATTCCGTCCGATCATTTGAGACCCTATGTATGGCGTCGCAATACCGACCGACCAACGTGACAGTTTCATCTCGAGTCCCGTTCTTGCACGTAATTAATTGATCGGTGGGCGCTCTTATTTTATTTTATTTTATATTTTTATTTACCTTGTTGATCATCGACTGCCATCAGAAAAAGGGCTTCTTGTTACCCTATCGTGTCGTATCTCCGCCGACGGGTGGGGGGATCTGGCTCGTTCCCCGTCAGTGTTCATCGTGCGAAGGATGGATTCCGCGTCAAAGAGCTGGCGTGAGCGGGGACCTCTGATATTAGGTCATAAGGAGTACAACGCTTGGTGAGTTTTTTTTATCCTTTGCTTCTGTGAATATTATGCACCGTCGTTTTGACCACGGCTCCGCAGCAAGGCCGTTGATAAACGTGATTTTGACACACGACGCGGGGGGTAAATAAACTCGCCGTATGTTCTGGGCAATGTGGCGTTTCGATGTCGAGGCACTGAGCGTCCCTGCGGTGGCGGCGGGTGCGGGGAAGCGTTTTTTGTGAATGTGGGTGGCGGCGGTCATCCGGAGTCGGATGATATGTGTCCGCACGATGCAGCTGGCGGCGAGTGGTGCGGACCAATGAGCTTGCAGATTGAGTTTCGCGGATAAGTCGAGAATGGAGATGATGACTTGGTTGGTTGCGAGAATCTAGGACAGCCGGCGTCGAAAACTCCGGCGGAACATGGTAATCAGACAGACGGAACTCGCACGATTAGCTGTGTTTGTATGAAGGCGTCTGGTTGCCAAATTTTACAAAGGTGGGCAGCATGCAACGTTGATGCTGCCAGGGATATTGGATAACAGAAGGCGGATATCCAGAGAGGAGGTGCTTCTATTGGTCGTATGCAA
This sequence comes from Leccinum pellstonianum, assembly GCA_038091735.1. NCBI lineage: Eukaryota > Fungi > Basidiomycota > Agaricomycetes > Boletales > Boletaceae > Leccinum > Leccinum pellstonianum. The sequence continues at coordinate 8,046 of JBBPPA010000068.1, forward strand.
TGGCCCCGTAGCCTGTAGGCCGATTCACGATCAAATGATGGGAAGTGCGGAACGGCCTCGGTGACCGATTCATTTAAAAGCGACCTGAGCTGCGCCTCAGGGACGAATCTAGTACAGACGAGATCCTCGGATTGCGGGAGGACGGGTTATCGTAACGCGGTCTCAGGACATGTGTGAGGTAACAACTCAGATGCATGTTTCGGCCAACTGCGAGGGGAGGGACTTTGTTGAGCGATTTGCCGTCGAGGTGGAGCGCAGAGACGATGTTGGCGTGGAGGATCGGAAGAAGAAAAGAGCACGGATTCGAGAGGCAAGAGATCTACTGTCGATTCTGGTACGAGGATGGCAAGAAGGAAGGTGTGAGAAGAAATGAGTCGGTGAAACGTCCGCCAAGATGCGAAGTACGGACTATGTTAGTATGATCGTCACGTAAGGGTCGGCTAAGTAAGTAGGACGGAGCAATTCAATATACTGAGTCGGCCGAGGGGGAATCTTTGCACGCACACACATGCACCGAACACGAGGTCAGTGACTGAGGTGAGCGAGGTGGCCGGGAAGATGCCGGGTCATCTGGCTGATTTGGTAATCTCCGCTTCAACCCCGCGAAGCTTCACAGATAATATACTGCCGGATTATCCAAGAAAGGAAAGTATACCTTTGGATAGATACATATTGTATATTTCGAGCCTCCCTCCCCCCGTGGAAACCCATCGAGCCATCGTGCACTCTCTCTCTCCTCCTCCCACACATATGGACCCAAATCTCTTCCCAGACCACTCAAAGAAACGCAGAAAGGGCGCTACACGTCTATCCTGCGCAGAATGCAGACGGTCAGTACTAAGACATTGTCATCCCTTGTTCATGTTCCACTCTCATCCACAACCCGCACCAGCCTGAAGCTGCGTTGCGACAGGAATGTTCCCTGTGGCTCTTGTGTCAAGCGCGGTTGCGGCGCGATCTGTCCGGACGGTACGTCATCTTTGTCCTTCCTTCCCCACCTTCCCTCGACGTAATCGCTTCCGCCGCTCAGGTTCTTTGACCACGGGACAAGGCAATCGGTGGGTCTATATTCACCTCGTACTTCGTCTCCTCACACCACCACAGCTTCGTGCTCGCGTCCACTCAGGAACTCCACGAAAAGATATCGGTCCTTTGCAGTCGTGTCCGCGAGCTCGAAGATTCCTTGAGGCAGTCCCACTCCATCGTCTCCACCGATAGGCACCCTCTCCTCACAGACGACCTGCTCCAAATCAAAGCTCCCCTACAAAGAGAACCGCCTTGTCAACGTAATATCCTCAAAGGCGATGTCAAGGAAGAGGAGCAAAGCGGCGAGATCGTTGATGCTTTTGGTTCTCTATCGATCAATGCCTCTGGGGGCGCCAAGTACTTTGGATCCATCGCTAGTTCATGGGTGAGCTGCGCACGCATGCGACGTCACGTCTGATTGACCATCTCCTTTCCAGTACTTCTTGCAGGTAATCTTCAACGTCGTCTCGTTGCACGGTTGATCTGACTGGAACTCAGAATGAAGGCGCAGAGATTCCAGAGTCAGAGGTCGGCAGGTTAGCCTCCCTACAGAACATCCTGTCCCCTGAAATTCTCGCGCGGAGTGGTGCTTTCCCCCTCGTTCCAAACGCTCAGCCCCTCCAGGTCGAAAATGTCCGACTGCGTGAACTCATGTGGTATCTTCCTGGATCGCACAAGGCCCAATACCTCTCCAAGATTTACTATACGCTCGGTGCTTGGATGTGAGCTTCTTCGATCCGTGTTTCATCGAAGTATCTCATCAACTGTTTCAGGTATAATCCGATCAACGAGCACGATTTCTTCGAGGAGATATATCCCTTATTCTACCCGCAAGACAACCCCCCACCTTCTGATGACCCTCTTCTTTCTCACAAGCTCGCTCTCATGTTCATGGTTCTCGCAATCGGCAACCTGGTGGATATTAAGCAGCCAGCGTATAATATCGAGGCTGAAAAATACCATCAATTGGCGCGCGCTTCCCTGTTTCAGAGTTCGCTCTTCGAGGATCCAACTATCAGCGCCGTACAAACTTTGGTATGTACCACCGTTCCGTTTTGGCAATGGAATACTGACTAGTCTGTGCTGGCAGTTTCTCATGACCTTTTATCTTTTCTTATCTGACAGACACGGATCTAATTCTGGTACACGCTGGGCTATCATTGGAATGGCAATAAAGATCGGGCAGAGCGTGAGTGTGCCTGGTTATCAATCACACTGATACGCTTTAAGCAAACACGTTTTTTCGTGATCAAATCAGATTGGTCTCCGTCAGTATGAATAACCTCTGTTCGACGTGACGCTGATGTTAACCTTGCTTGCCGCATAGATCGTGATCCAAGCAAGTGGGGCGTGGACCAAAAAGAGACACTGCGCCGCCGCGAATTGTTTTGGGAGCTGTACACATACGATTCGTGGCAGGTGAGTGGGACGGGACATATATGATACCTTGGCTCATCTCTATCACAGTGCTGGACATTTGGACGCCCGCCCTCGTTTTATTTGTCACATATCGACTGTAAGCTACCGTCCGCTGGCGAACTCGATGAGTCATGTGCGTCGCGTAATACATCTCCAAACAAGCGTTATCTAATGATGGTGGTGTTACAGTCCATGCTTGGAAGCACCACTTCGCCTCGGAATGTATGAGCGTGGTTCACGATCAAGCGTTCGGCGCAAAGACACCGACGTACGCAACTGTCCTCCAGTTGGATCGCAAGTTACGCGCATTTCCCGTTCCTCCCAATCTGCAAGTTGCCGGATTTGGCAACTCGTCACCTACGGACTCGCGCCATCAGGAGAGCATCTCCCTGATTCTACAGCGACACATAGTCCTCGCCATCCGTGAAATGAGTACGTTTTCTCTTGCGCATGCTGGGATTTCCCACACGTGTTATGAGCTCCCAGCGAGGTGCATCTGCTGACAGAGTTTCAATTAGATCTCCTTTATCTCCACCGGAGTTTCTTCGCACGTGCTATCACTGATCACCCCAAGGATCCACTTGGCAGTCCGTACGGCACTTCAGTTATCGCTGCTTACCGTAGCGCGGGCTCGCTGGTAGCCCTGATGCGGAATCTCCATACGCAACTCAAAGAGCCCAGTGAACGGATGTGGTTCTTATGGACACACATGTTTTCATGTGCGGTGCGTATACCCACGCAAAGGGTGCCGTTATGCTCCGTGATAGGAGAAGTGCTGACTGGCGATTGAAATTCCTATTTTCGTGATAGATCGTGTTGGGTTCTGTTGTCACCCGTTGTCCGTCGATGAGTTTGGCACCCTCTGCGCTTGTGCAGCTGGACTCGGCCTGTGAACTGTTTTCCAAGACAGCACGAGGATTCCGTGCCGAATCTGTGTTGGTAAGCCTGCATTCTCTGTCATACGTCACTATTGCCTGCTCACGAAGCACTTGATCAGGACATCATGATTATGCTGCAAAAGAAGGCCCACATCAGCTTGAACGAATTCCGAAAGGGCAAGATTTCACCTATCGTACGACAATTATCGAACCAGTCGGAACCGTGTTCGCCGTATGACGAAGACGACGAGCTGTCGACGCTTGGTGGGAAGACGAGGCTTGTAGCCAAGAAAGACTCGCTGTCACCGCAGTCACCGCCGGCAACTCTTGATCGGTCACCGACGTCTTTGAATCCGGTCGTACCACTGCCACTGGCGTCCGGAAGCAGCCACGTTCATCCTAACGTCGTGGACTACCTGAAGACGTTTGGGCACACGACCAACTCCCACGCCAACGGGCCAACTTACGCCGATGCGTCCAGCTACAGCTCGCCCGTCAGAGAACAGTACGAAACGTCTGGATACCACGATTGCCCGTCACAAGGACAGCCGATGGAGCTCGTGCCTGGACAGTACCCTAATTATTTCCCTGTTTACGACTATGGGATGGTTCCCGAGAACGGGTACCATCAGATGAACGGCCACATGCCTGCGCCCCGAAGAGAGTCGCCGGAAGCGAATACGATGCAGAATACGTGGCAGGACTTTGTTAATTCTAGCGGGTTGGGTTTGGGCCACAATTGAGTTTGCTGTCCCGAGGATGATTTTTGTCTTGATGTGATTACTCCGATGTGCTACGATTCCCGTATGTTTTTGAGAACGATGTATGGTGAACTGCTCAATGTATCTGTAACTATTGGGACTTCTACTTCAGACGTGTACCTTAGTTTCTCTTTCTTGATATTTGCTTCCTTGACTTGTTCCGAAGATGAAATCGTGGACAAAACAATAGTAAACAAGGTGCACCACCCACCGGCCAAAGTAATGTGCTATTTCCAAAGCCGAAGTGTGCTCCAACTCCACTGACTCATGGCGATTTGTGGTTCTTCTTCGAAGCCTGGATTCGGTCGCAGACCCGTAAGTGCTCGACATCTCAACACCGTGCCACCCTCTCACACTCATTCTAGATACAAAGAAAGGTAGTCGTCTGCGGTGACGGCGCTTGCGGTCAGTGTCATATCTCTCACATCCCCACCTCCCCGCTCACCCAGCACAGGCAAAACCTCCCTCCTCAACGTGTTCACCAGAGGCTTCTTCACCCAAGTATAGTGAGTTGCGAAACCGATCGACCGCACAGAGTTGCTACACACACACGCCCCCTCTCAGCGAACCCACCGTATTCGAAAACTACGTCCACGATATCTACGTCGACGACCAACTCGTCGAACTCAGCTTGTGGGATACGGCCGGTAAGCGGCGAACCGCGTTTGTCCACCCCGCGGTCGGGCCATTGGGAGTCAAGTGGCTGACGTTTCAAGGAATTCCCTAGGACAGGAGGAGTTTGATAGGTTGCGGTCGTTGAGCTATGCAGAGACGCACGTCGTCATGATATGTTTCTCCGTTGCGTCTTTCTCGCGTTCGTGAAGGGGTTGGTATTGGGAGGGGCTGACACACGCCGCATCGTTTCTAGGTGGACAACCCGACCTCGCTCGAAAACGTGGAAACAAAAGTATTTATTTCCTTTCCGTTTGCTCGTCACACGTCGTTATTCATAACGATCATATCAGTGGATAGACGAGATTCTCGAGTTTTGTCCGGGTGTCAAGGTATAACTTGTGTGTGCGTTGGGTTGTTGGCCATGAACTGAACACGTTGTTCTCGATAGCTCGTCCTCGTCGGTCAGTCTCTTTTCTTTTTGGACTCGAACATACGGACGCGCGATGCCGATTGATAAGCAAAATACGTACGCAGCGCTCAAGTGTGATCTCCGGGACGACCGAAACGTGCGAGAACGACTCGCTCGGTATGGAACGCAGTCGGTGCAGTACGAAGAAGGCCTCGCTGTCGCACGACGAATAAGAGCATCGCGGTACCTGGGTGCGTTTGATTCCCTTTTGCTTGCCCATGACATGTTCTTGACTGACCAACCTCATCAGAATGCAGCTCGAAACACAACCGGGGGGTCTCCGAGGTTTTTTATGAAGCAGCACGGGTATCGCTGACCACGCGAGCCAAGGGTCCGGGGGGCAGTTGTATAGTGATGTGATATGGACGCGTTCGTTGGGGGTCATTACATGTGCATCTGTGCTTTTTCTTTCTTTTTGGACATCATTTGCATCTTATGGATTCTTCTAATCGTTTCTAACTCTCGCGCGAGACAAATGTCCCCCGGACGGTTCGTTCACGGATCCTTATCTCCAGCCCGTCTCGCATGTAATTCTTGGCGAGTTGTACCTCCGTGAATACGAAACGTCCATTACAGCAAATCGAAAAAAGCAAGTATTACGGTACAATTCTACGTACGGAACAAATCACATATCGTCAACCAATCAATGCTAACCCGTCGTCATGCCCTGCAAGGATAAAAGTTTCAGTGGTTCTGTCTCGTCTCCAACTCGAAAGAAATACATACAGGGATCATGTTCATACCCATGCCATGCCCATACCAGTCCCGTTCACCATCGGAGGTGCTTGAGCCGGGTACCTACACAACGACTTCAGCGGTCTGCACACCAACGAGAGCTCAAACACGAACCCGTTGCCCTGAGTGATGAGTAAGCGGTTGGCAAGAGGATTGATGATAGGTTGCTCGGCTTCTTGCTCTTCCTTTGCGATGTCCTTTTTGGCACGTTCTCGAACCTCCTTCTCGAGCACAGCCAGCTAAAACACAAGAACATGGTCAATCGCCGTCTTCCACGCTTATATAATGGAACGGATCAAACCCTTTCCCGCATCGTTCTCGAGACCTGGATCTTATACGGCATATAAAAGTCGTTCAGACCATGTTGCCATGAAAGCTCTTCCACGACGTCGGGGCGCAGTAGGTCGAAGCACACATAGAGGACAGCTGCGAAGCACTCCTTATTGCCAATGTCGACAAAGTAGGAAAGCAGGTCCTCCGTGACTTCCGTAGAGGATGAGGTAGCCGCCGTGATGATCGCATCCTTGTACAATTGATCTTGCTTCGACAGCGATATCGACTCTTCCCATCGCGAATTTTTCTGTCAAGGCGTAAATAACTTGGACGGGCGAAATGAAATGGTCATACCTTGTAAAGATGTGCAGCCAACCGCCTGAACTCGAGAAGGTCGTGTTTCTCTAACCGTTGAGCAAGAACAATATTGTTGAAGTTGTCAAAGCTATCAATAGAGTCACGAAGGGTCTTGTAATCTTCCTCTTCGATGAGTAGGTCATTGTACGCGTCGTTGACAGCCTCGAGGTTGAAGTTTTGGACAGCGATGAGATACGAGCGAATGAGAGGAATATGGTCGATTTGACGGAACATGCGCACGACACGGGCGTGATCTATGCGGGGAATCATGACACTTAGAAGATCCGTCAACAGAGTGGGCTGCTCTTGTATGTAGAAAGTGAGAGCTTTGTAATAGCTAGCATGCTGAATGTCAGCGCGACACGAAAGGAAACCAAATTGGCTCGTACATCTCAATGTTAGCGACGCGAACAATGACTTCCTTGAATTGATTGTGCTCCCAAGCGTCGGGCGATCGTTCGATCATGGCAAGAGCAGCATTGTCCTGGTTGTGCAATCATTATGAGACCACGAGGAAAGTAAGGTTGTCTCCCACAAATTCGTCATATTTGATGTAAAGGAAAACAAGCTCGGGCCAAAGATGACCTTTCTCCGTAGTCCGGATGACCTGGATTGACAGTTACTACGTGTCCGTCTGTGCACGAAAAGAGGAATAACACACCTTTGGAATGTTGATCCGTGAAACGAAGAGCTTAAGGTGCTCCATGACTAGGCAAGGGGATATCAACAATGAAGAGAAACGTATGAACCATACATACGTTTTCCAGGTCTATACTTGCTGTACAAAATGGAGAGCTCTGTAAAGATCCCCATCTGAAAACCATCAATATAATGCGCCATCGGAAGCAACAACAAGACTTACGTGAGCACGCTCTAGGCTCAACGCTGCCTCTAACAGAGCAAGCACTTCATCGAAATGGCCACGTCGTTCATAAGATTGAATGAGAGCAGGTAACTCTTCCTATACAACAGATCAGTGACGAAATCATCTCTCTTAGGAATGCACAAACCGCATGAACGACAATGTTCAAACCACAGATTTGAGCCTGAAATGTGGGTCAATAACACCTTCCCCATGCGACAGCAATAGACCCACCAAACGGAACTCCGCTTTCTCAATACAAGCAGCATGGACTTGCTTCCAGACTTGGGTGTTGCCAGCTTTGCGAGCACTTTCGACGGCAGCCTGATTCTCGCCAAGATAAATGAGAGTGGTAGCCAAACGAGCCCAGTTGGAAATGCTCGTAAAGAGTAGCTTAGCGGACTGGTAGAGCTCGTCCTCAAAGCACTTCTCTCCGACAACCAAAATGTCTGCTACGTTCGTCATGCCCAAGAAGTCCTCCATGTCATGCAAGCGATCCGTCTTTGCATAAGCATACGCCAGTTCCGTGTCGATCCGAGGTTCGCGCAGGTGCTTGCGCGCCATTTGCAGGAAGCGGACCAGATCATCATGCTTGCCGGCATGGCTAGAAATCTCGATGACTTCCGCAAAGTTCGACGGGTCCTCGGCTTTGATGTACGAGTCTACAAAGAGCAATCAATATTTCCCTCGCTAGGATTCGGCACTAAGCATACCAATAGCATCTCTGACGCGAAGACCGTCAAGCTGAGCTTTCGCAAGGCGACTCCACACCTCAGGCTTGTTCACCTTGTTAGCGAAATCCAGACCGCGATCGATTGACACGATGTGTTCCACCAGTACGTTGATGGCCATGGCGTGTTGATCATACTTCTTGTATATCGTCAATGCCTCCTCGTAGAGTCCATGCTCGGTGGCAATCTTGGCGATCTCGGCGACGTCGTAGTTCTGAAGCTTGTTGATGTAGCCCACAACCTTGCCCTTATCTGCGCGAATTGCTGTCAAGAGCAACAAGTTCTGTAGATTGCGGTTGTCACTGAACGGAGACGGCTCGATGATGATTTTCTCCAACAGCTCGATCAACTCAATGGGAAGATCGGCCGAAAGGAAGGCTTTGACAGTGATTGAGACATCATCCGGATCGGTGCACTCGGGCAAGGCAGTGGCGACGATCTATAAACCATAAATATCCCACACATGTAGCCCAACACGCAGACCGACCTGGTCAATAAGTGCTCTTCGATGCACATTGTCATGAACAAGGACTTGTGCCCAAAGCTCTGGCTGGCGACGCTTCACGAGATAGCGAGCCTGTTGTTTGAACATGGAGTTTTCGTTCGTAATGACGATGAGCTCTTCATCACAGAAGCCCTTTGCATAGGCTATGTACGCCAAATAGGGATCTCGGGCCTCGCAGAATTTACCAACGACGAGGGGCTCATAAAGCTGTACCAATCGTTAGGGAAATGCCTACAGAACCTGGTCAACAAACGTACGTTGTTCTCCTTCAGGAACGTTTCGGGATTGTTGTTGCTATCGATCAAAATCTTGGCCATTGCGTTGAACACAGCAGGATCTTGAGAACCAGACTGCACACGGGCCTCGAGCCAGGGGAGAATCAGTTTCAATCGATTCCGTTGCTCGACCTCATGAACGAGTTCATCTATGGGGAAGTTGCCTGTTACGGAAGCCAAGAGTCCCTTGATGGTTGTCTCATCACAATCGACATCGAGCAATCCACCGATAACCTGGGGAGTCCTGACGGAATTGACACGTTGCACGTAGACTTCGATGAACTTTGTGAGACCGTTCTGGTAGAGGTAAAGAACGAGGTCGTGGACAAAGTCGAAGCGGTCGCAAACAATGATAAGGGGAAGCTGATCTTGCAATTTCGCCTCCTTCAAGAAATTCTTGACTTTCTCCGGATTGTAGTGATTACTCTCTCGACAGATGCGCTCGACTTCACGAATCTGGCCAGTCCGAGTGGCAGCCTGGATGTACTTGAAATGGACTTCAGGATCTTCGCTAAGGTTCACAATGGACCCGAGGTAGTAGTAAAGACCTTGTACAAAAGTTAGTTTCGCCAAAAGGTCGACATGCGGAAGGTAGTCACCTTCAAATGTTTTGAAAGACTCGAACATCTCAATCAACTTCACAGGTCCCAGGATATCGGAGTATTTCGTAGCAATCTGGATGACAACCTGGAGATTCTGACGGATGTTCACCCTGAGCATCTCCTGCATACATCCCATCGACTGTTCAGTGGTGAGACGACTGAAGTAGTTGACCAGCCATTCGGGTTGGAGGCCACCAGTATGCACAACTGCGCGCTTGATGTCCGTCAAGTCCTCGTAATGTTCGAGAGCCTGTTGACCTTAGTAAACAAGTGAATTCAGATGCGGGATGATACACTTACTCTCTGCAAGAGACCGGCCTTCTCACAAAGGTTTGCGATCCTAGGACGGTCATAATGCGTGAACATTTCATTACCGAGGATTGCATCCGCGACCTGTGGCGCATGGACAAGATTCATCTCGAGTAGACGTGTCTGTAAATGACCCTGCTCGGGTCGATTCTCCTTCAGAGCATCCAACAAGAATGATGTTGCCGGCTGGATCATGTTCTGCGACATAAAGATGTCCACAACCTACAACCCATGCTTCAAATACTGCTCGACAACTGGCCAGGTTCCCACTTACGCGTTCGATATCGACCAGAGGCCCAGTCTCGTCATTGACGAGCTGGGTGGCAAACTCGGCACCCTTGTCGGGGTTCGTCCTCATGACATGCTGCAACAGAGAGACATAGTCTGGAGTATATCCAACCTTCTTCGAATACAGAACAATCTTGTCGGTCTGACCGGTCTCCGCAAAGCAGGCGATAACCTTGTTGGGGACATTTGCTCTGAGGTAGACACTCAAAGCCAAGGTCATATCATGCAGGCGGACGATATCCCCAAGCTCTTCACTGCAGGTAAGCTGATAGCGTAATATTAGGGACAGTCACGTTTCTTGAACGAAGACTTGCCTTATTCTCTTTCAGCCACTTCTCGAGAAGCTGCTTGCGACCCTGCTGCAATACAGGGCGAGCAAGCTCGAGTGACTCAAAGTGATTGAGTTCGCCTTTCTCCAATAGGATACCGAAGTACTGGAGAATAGGCGACAAGCCTCCCGTGGGAGCAGGCGCTTGTTTGAACGATTCGATCACCTGCGCTGTGCGAAGGATCCCCTAGTGCCAAAAACTCAGTCGGGCAGCCACCGCCAGTGATTGGGCATGTACATACACGAGGGGAATTTGCGGCTATCTTCGCTGCCTCGCTATACTGACCGGAAGAGAATAGTTGCTGATACTGTTTAACGTAGAGATCATCCGCACCAGGCAGATTGGCCCGGCTGGCGAGTTTGAACGCGAGTTCGGTATTATTGAGCGTTGAAAGAATGTAAGGGACGATGGTTTGCTCGTCGACACTGACTGATAGAACCTGGCCTTTCTTGTTTACACCGATGATCCCATGAGTAGTCTCATACTCTGCCGTGACAAAGATCGTCTCTCCGGATATGCGATTCATATAAACGCATGCACCAGACTCCAGATCGTAAAGATGAATGAACCCATATTTGGTGACCAAGAAAATGATGCCATGCTTTCTGGACACTTGCATCGCTACGGGGAAGTCATTGACAGCCTCGGGAGGGAAGTAGACGTCAACTGCCTTTTTAACGAAAGGCGGATCTGGTGCAGTGTGGTCAATCTCCACAACATGAAGCTACACACGACACCTAAGCTCGGACCCAACCCATGTGAGACAACGCCACGTACCTTGGCGCCAGTAGCAGTCCGCACTGCAAATGCAAATAGCTTCGTCACGGACTGGTGGCCATCTTGCTTCAGCTCCGCAAATGAAGCGGCATGCCCTTCGATGGACTGGCTGACCCCGCGATCTCGACTGTATAATTGCATGGCACCCTTGACCTTGAACGCGGAAGGATTTGTCGAATTACTGGATATACCAATTAATACCAGCCACTTTTCGTCAGAAGAGGCACGGTAGTTGATGATCTGCGCTCCCGCCAGTGTTGGGTGCCGGTCAAAGACTTTCTGCGGGGCTGTCTGGTCCCCAATTGACCAATGATAGACGGAGGTGTCGGTGACCATTCCGATGGTTGTCTCCGATATCCATTTCCAGAACACGACGTCTTCGGTGTTGGCATGAGACTTGACTTTTTGCTTGGTCTCAATGTTGAAAATCTGCAACGTTCGACCGGCTATAGGGAGGAGCTATCAGCGTCACTATAACTATAACGGAGATGGGTTCCGGACAAACCTTTTAACGCGAGAATTTTCTTGGAAGGATGCATGATTGCAGAGTCGGCGCTGATAGGTCTCCGAAGGACATTGTTGGCGTCGGCGAGGTCGATTATGACGACTTGATTTTGTTCATTAACCTTTTCGCGTACGCAAATGAAGTGGTCGGATTCTAAGGTCAAAGTCTGCAGACAACTGAGTCTGGGAGTACACATAGAACAAGCATCTACTCACCTAAGGAACCAGGTGTCGGGTAGGAGACAAAGTGATTAAACATCCTGCTGTGGCTCGAAGTTGACTACGCGCGTACCTGGAACGAGATTGAAGCTGGTTGAACGCCGAGACTGGAGAGCTGAATATGCTCGCAAAATGCGATGGGTTTCGAGATGTCCGTCATGGTTCGCTAAAAGGCCGTGCGCAACGGCAAAGAAGAGACTTGGTCGTCGTGGGTTGAGGTGAGCAACTGAGCACAGCTCCGGCAAGAGGGTATTAAAAGTTTACTCGTGTTTGTCTCACGCTATCTACACAACAAATGTATTTCCTACTACTGTTCAGCTGCTTCAGCAACGATCAACGCGACCTCCAAGTCTTCTTCTTCTCGTTCTGCAGTTGGGGGACGTCCATTGCCATAATATAGGCGCTGCGCCACGATTGCTGTTTATTTTGTGGCAGGTAGTTAGCAACACGTACAGAATGCGTGTCGGCATCACGACTTGCCTGTGTCTACAGATAGTTGAAATATCGCACAGACCTTGAACTGCAGCGAGGACCCTTTGAAAAAGAAGTACGCTGTCCTATTAGGTTGGCGACGTCAACGCTGCCACTCATAGATCCAATGAAATATGGTCTGACTTGAAAGCATCACCACCCACCCAACCGATCATGGTGGAAGCACGGAATCCATAAAGCGACTTGTGCTTATAATTACTGCTCATGTAGCACATGAGGCCGTCCCCGATCCATAATCAAATACACGAACCTTATAAGTTGTGGGAGGGGCAATGTGCTCTCCAATCCCAGAGCAAGGAATCCGAGCAGCGTGATATAGAGCTCATATCGCCCAAATATCAAGAACAATATAGCTGAGCAGATTCTGTACAGTGTATGAGTTGGTGAGAACACGGGGCGTACGTGCAACAGTTGCTCACATGAGACTGGCCAGAAACTCGATGTACTGCGTATATGACGACCATTGCCAAAACGAAAATGGACGTGGGGATGATGCGTAGGTCCCTGAGTTCGTCTTCGGACGATAACGGAGACAAAGGAACAATAATACGAGCTGTTAATTGATGCCAACTTGGTCACACGATCACAATTCTGTCTACATCTAATGGGGCGTACCTGCGCAACGATCATGAGAATCGACTGATACAACAAGGGAAGCTCGAAGCGGGAACCCATCCAAAAAAAACACCGAGTGATATTGGCAATCAACCTGATGTATGCGCCGTCAGCGTGTTGTGCAAATTAAAAGGACCGTCTAGCAGGACTTGCAGAATCGCACAAACGTCGCTTGAAAAACCCGAAGAGTCCCTGATGGGTTAAAAAAATGAGCGAGTGTGAACGACAACGCCTGGAGGAGAAGTGCGAGACAAGTTACTTCTTCCTGACGATGGACACGGCTTGATCTGCGTAGACGAGAGGAGGCCCAACAGCCATCCCAATGGACGATGCCACAGCGACCCATGAAGGTATCATTGAGTGACGAACAATATTTACTTGGATGAAGGGAAAAGTACAAAGGCGCCAGTGCGACTATGAGCCGTTACTCCTTACTACTTACAGTAACACACTGCATATTCATGGGTCATTGATCCACTGGTCAGTAAGTACCACCATATTCCCTCAGATGAGTCAGATCAAGCGCTCGCGGGGCTTTGGGCGACGTAAAAAACGTGGCACTTCAAGCTTCAACACTGCCAACAACACCAGGGACATCTCAGATTCTTTGAATCGTACAATTAGGCCACGGATATCGATATCTGGCCTCGATCACAAGCTTCCAACCACATAAAAAACGCAGATGTGACCGTATTGCTTCTGCAGGTGGTTGACCAGCGTGGTCCGAATCAGCGTCGAGTGTTCTCGGCGTCAGACCGAACTGGATTTTAATATCTGTGCGGCAGGTCTAGTTGAGCTTTCATTTTGAAGTGCCTCATGTCTCCCCCTCGGCATCTGAACCCCGCAATGGTTGCCAGGTGAGTGATACAAGACTTTGCATTCACGCCTCCTGACGACTCAGAGGATTCAGGCGTTCCTTATGCAGGTGTTATATCGAATCTTCTTCGGTTGTCAGTGAAAAAGGCGATTGCCGCGGTGGCAGTTGCGCACCGACTCACCACCATCAGATATAATGTGCAATTGATGGTTCCACCCACCCGAATACCACGGGTCAAGTTGCTCTCATGCCGCTGGCGGCTCCATTGATGGCTCGTGGGCTTCACCGCCGGGTCCTGCTTTCTCACCGATACATCACGACGCTATGCAAACGACTTGCTCTTTTCCTTAACTACAGTTGGAAATACCCCTCTCGAGGCATGGGACCAACATACTTGCAGCCTCGCTTAGGTTTTGCAGCCACCATCCATCCCTTTGCCTGTAGGTGGCGCGGAGACAGCCATATTCTGATCCATCCTTGCATTCGCAGTCATCCACGACCCCACTTCTGCCTGCCTGTTGCAACACCATCAAAAGCAGAAGCGACGGTGCGAACGTGATGCTACGCTTGTAGAAATATTGAGGGGACGTCGGTAAGCACCACCTCGCCTGGCCATGCTACCGTCATCGAGTTGCTTCGCATCCCTCATAAAGAATCCGCGATTGCGAGAACGAACGCACGTTGATTCCCCTATGATTTGGCGGAGATTTCCTCGAGACCTTTCCTTTCGTTCGTTTCCGTTATGCTCTGCGGTGCGGAACTCAACGGTGGGATTCGACGCGCACGGAGTTGCAGCCTCCAGGTGGGTGGGTGCATGTTCACTTTGTAACACGTTGCCCATTTTTTCTGGAAATGTAGCCTCCCCCTCTTCAATATTTGGGGTGTCGAGCATAGCGTAAAGCACCGGTATGCTCAGTGCGTAAGCACACGAATCAGGCTTTGGAGATGCCATATACTGACCGAACAGGCCCGGGTCTGGCCTGAGAACTTAGCCCCTGACCCACGCAAGTTGAATGCACAACGTTTGTGGTCGACCGTGCGCGTCATCTGCGAGCTACGTATACCGCAGCATGGAACGATCCATTGAAGAATGAATTGGACGCCACCGATAACGGCAATTCCGATTTGGCATTTGGAAAATGCTGAGGTAGCAGCAATGAAAGGAGCTGCAAAGGCGCAACGGTCATGACGACAATCACAGAAGTTGTTCGAGGAAGATAGGCAGCCCCTTCTGAAGGGTACGATAACTGTTAGATCGTTGACGTAGGGAATTTTCATGTTCCAAGAGGAACTTTGGAACAGCCAGGATGCGTGAGAGCTATTTTTGGGCTTTGAGGACCTCGTTGCGTCTTCGAGGGCTTTTATAAAGCCTGTTTGAGTTTGGCCATTCGGATCGTGTAGCACGACTTAGACGGCGTTGTCCAGTCCTCTCCCCGTTCTGCCAGTCAGACGACATCACATCCGTTTCATATTGTCCAACTCAGTGACAGTTACTTCCGTTCATCGCCATCAACATGTCGACGCCTCTTACCGAGCTTTCTCTCGAGTACCAATACCCAACCGCTGCTTCCGAGAATTTCGAGCAGCCTTACGACACTTACTCTTCCCTCGTCGTCCCGACAGGGCCCGGCCCTGTCTCTGATTTCTGTACCTCCGAAAATTTGTACTTGTGGCAGGACGCGGACGGCATCTATCAGTGGGCCGACGCGCCCACTGCGAGGTCCGATAGCTGCCTGGCGTATTCATCACCGTCGTATTACGCACCCACGTTCTCGTCGGACACCCTCCCCCTGGTGCGTTCCCATCGCCTAATTTGCCTCCCCAAGACTGAGCTCAACCCGAGCAGTCTGATTACTGTGGTTACCGACATGGTGATCTTGAGGAGCCCACGACTACCCAAGAAAACCCGTACATCTTTCAGTTGGCACAGCAGGTCAGGCATGGTTTCGGCCGTCCACAGGTCCAGGACCATCGATCAAGCATTGCCCGCGCAAGCGACAATTTCCTCGCACAAGGCTCTTCTATTTTTAGCGACGGACACTCGTCCTCGAAACGTGGAAGTACCGCGGATTACCGTTCGTCCATTCCGCACCAATCCAGCCCCCAACGCGACACTCGTCCTCCATCGAGGAAACGTTCAAGAGAATTATTAGACGAGGGGAGTTACCATCTTAAGGTTAGTTCTCCGGCGCCAATCTTAGGTTCGAGCTATTGATCTCAATGTCTCAATCTAGGAAGAAGATGACAACCCTCACCCAACTTCTCTTTCTGCGGCGAATGACGCATGCCGTCTTCCCCAACCACATATGATAGTTGCATCACAGGTGCTATCGTCCTCCGTTCGAATTCCCCGCCACGGTGATGTCACCACTTCTCTGAATGCTAAATCCCACGCCCGAGAACATGAGCCCCGCTCGCGTCTAGAAGAACGCTGCACAATTCCCGTGCCAAAACACATGAGTAATAAAAGGTTGCATCGGTCAAACGAGGGGTCTGTTCGCCAAGAAAGTACTATCGTGTCGATGTCAACGTGGCCCATCCCTGACGATCAAGTTATGAAAGGGACGAAGAAGCCCGGTGAGCAGAAGAAGCAGGCGTTGGCATGTCTATTCTGCCGAGAGAGGAAGATCGCATGTGGCAGGCCTCCTCCCCTCAGCCCTGACCAGACCTGCAAGTAAGAACGTCCCTTCTATTCCAGTCGGAACCTGAACTCTGACGTTAACGTTAGTCAATGCGCACGCCGTGGGATCCATTGCCAGTATCCAACTGAATCCCGTCGCGGTCAGCACAAGCGCCGCCGTAAGCCGATCGAAAGCGACCCTGCCGGTCAATGCACTGCCCGCACGAACCCGTCGTCGACTGTACCATCAAGTGTAACCCCTTCTTCTACGATATTAACGACCAGCACCACGCCATCTGTATAATCACAGAGCCGAGCAAGATATCGATATCAATCATGTACACATCCACAACCCTCACTGCGCATGTTCAGAACTGGCTCATACGTCACAACACCCTCCTTCGCACGGCATTGACTTGTCAAGAACAGTGGAGAGACTCGGCTATATATTGCACTAGAATCGACGAATAAGCTATTTAATATTTAGCCCACTGCCGGCCACGCCCTCCTGGGATGCTGGAATCCATGTGAACAGGTGGTGTTTGCATGAGATCTCCAAGTATCTTCCCAGCGTCGCCCACACACTCTCTTTCGTGCCATTGGCTGGTACATGATCAGGAGTAGACAGCTTTTTGTTATTGTTTACATTATGCGTTGTGTTCCAGCGCTTTGGGGTAGACTTCGAGTAGGTAGACACTGCGTGTCAGAACCTACATCAATGAAATCAACGCTTGATTCAGAAATGTGGGTGCCGAGGAGAATGCCAAATGAGTTTCAAGTGGAAATCCAGTATATCGGCGTGATGTGGCAGGGCGATATGATCTCGGGCACAAGCAGGCCGCAAGTTTAACCCGGGCTCCAAGGGGTCAACATGCCTGATGCGCCCGTCCTCGGAGGCTCGCTAGCACTGTGGTAACGACACTCCGAGTCGGAAGAAATGGGCGCTTGTCGCTTGTCTGAGTTGACCCTATCATATCACTTGCGTTCCACTCGGACTCTACTCAGGCTGTGACACCAACCACACGCTGGAGAAACGCCACACACTGCTGTCGTCGTCAAGTTCGGCGAGAACCGAATGAATTCCTTGCGGGGACCTGACCTGATCGGCCCCCAAGTTGTGGGCCCAGACCCTGGCTTGCCCAGCAGATTACGATTTCAGAGATAGAACCATGGCCCGGTGAGGGAGTTGCGACAACCCGTTGATAACCCTTACCTCCTCGATCGATCGTCGGGAAGGAAACGACATGAGGTATAAAGTTTTTTCCTGATCTTTCAAATGACCGCGTCCACGATGTGGACGAAGGCCGAAGGCAACCTACTGGCTGGCTCCAACAGGCATGTCGTCCACGAGGCGAACGTCGACTCCCGGCTAGGATCTATCACCGGTATACTTCCAGACTTTGAGCTGACGGTCATATCTTGGAGGGGAGCAAAAGTGCTGCGGTGAGCAACTAGTCTTGTCGTGCGTCTTGATCTTGGCGGCAGCGGATTCATCCGAGTTGGATCGCGATAAGATCGACGGCCGAAGAGAAGGACAGGGGTATGTACGCCATACCGTAGCTTTGTGGAAGGATCTCGTGGCGCTGAATACGGCCCGAGTATGCGTGTCAGGGAAGACCAGTACTTACAGCACCAAGTTGGCCACTGGCGTTAGAGTTCAAGAGAAGTCGATTGCGTTCAGTGCCTGGTCCACAAAACTACCCACAGGTGGAGTAGTGTAGACTAATGCCAAGAGCGACTGCCATGCTTGAAGATACACATACTCGCGTGAGCCCCTTGATGCATGCATTGACTTGCTCCGATGGAGTTTCTGATCAGAAAGATAAGCAAAACACGCTCCAGCCACGATATATCCAGCAAATAGATAGAGATAGCAAAGCCTAGTAACACAGTAGGACAGAGAGATGGAAGAAAAGAAAGTCAACCATGAATCATATATGAAGACATCCAATGAGCGCATCATCATCTCTTCACCGACCGTTGACTGTAGCAGTGGAGTCTCTGCGGACGTTAGGACGACTGGCAGCTTGCGCATGCTGCGATGACGGCGTGGAATTGGGATGCTCGGGAATTTTCTCGATTTCCTTCTTGGCAGCCTGCCATGCTTCAAGGTTCTGGGACAATATGCCTGATATTATACTAGCATATTTCGAAGCAATAAGGGTCCTACCTTCTTGCACCAGTCTCTGTGACTTCTGGCCATATTGATCGTCATCTCCCGGAGGTCTGCAACCTTCTGACGTTGAAAACGATCGAGGTCCGCTTGTATCGTGGAACTAGAATACTTCAGGTCCTGAGCCGTCAAATGAAGGGCATCTTCAAGCTTCGAGCCATCGTAACGCCGTCAGAAAATGTTTGCCCAGGTAATCGAATGACCTTACTTGAGAGATGGTCTCACGGGTTTTACTGATACCGTTGCGCCTTGCCGTTTCCGGATCGACGTCCATCATCCCGTGCAGCGTATAGCTGAGTGCATTCAAGAAGCCCATTCCAGGAGCACGTCGCCTGTGAGGACTCGGGCCAGGATGTGGAGGGAGGTATACCGATCCGGGATCATCTGTATTTTCGCTCGATTGACCCTCTGACTGTGGATTTGTCAAACCATCGACTCGACCGCGCGAAAGGGCCTCGTCCAGCCTCTTGGCCTCCCTCTCGCTCTTCTCGTAATCATCTAGCATTTCACGCTTGCTCTCTAAAGCATCTTGCGTCATCTCGTATTGTACGTGTTTCTGATGCCGATATGCAAGAAGCTTTTTGATGATGCTACCGAACTGCGTGTATTCGTGAAGGGGTTCAGAGAAGTTCTGCTCAAGCTCCTGGAGCTGGAAATGACGTCAACGACGAGAAGTGTGAATGGTGGAGAAAGACGGGATGTACGCACCAATCTTGTTGTGGACATGTATGACGCGTCGACGGCTTGTCCCGTCTTCTCCATTGCAGTTGCGAGTGCCCCGCTTTCATTAAGGCTGAACCCGTTTAATGCAGCCCCAAGTTCCGAATAGTCTTGCGCAGTCTCTGTTTCATTAATGATATTGCAGAGTGAGCTGTACGGGAATGGAGAGATACCATACCTGACCACCGTTTCAGTGCCCTGCGGGTGACCTTTTCCATGGGACCACTGAGGTGGTTCGAAAACTTGTTCGTGAACACTTCTGAATCAATGAAGCGTTGGTCCGGATTTCGCAGAGGATGGGTTGCTGTCGGATTGGGAAGTACTGCGTATGCAATGGATGCGTTCGGATCCGTGGGGTTGTGCGAAGGAGCCTTTAGAATGTTCTTTGGCAGCATCGAGAGCGGTGGTGAATTGAGCACTTCGGTCTACAGCATGGTCAAGGACTGCATAGCGCGAAACGACCACTAGGCTCACCCATGAAACTTCTCCTTCCAAAAATCGATGGAATATGTGTTCATTGGAGATGATAGGGTGACGTGCGATGCGGTTTAGGAACGTCTGTAACATACGCTTTCGTCGAGCAATCATCGTGATGTCCTCCTTTGCCTTTGCCTGTTTGGTAGCATAGTCACCGATGGTCTGCTTGGAGGGAATTGGGGGGATGATGAGGGTCGGATACAACTTGACAAGGTTCATCCGTAGAGACTCGAATTCAGAATACCGATGCCTGGATTCCGCGGTCTGTTGGATGCGAGTGCGGGTCAGACGCACGATCGGAGAAGCTGCGGTCTGCGCTTACCCCGGCGTGAATGACGTATGCGATGTAGGGGGTATTGGAGTTGAGGGTCGTCTTTTGAGCATCGGTGATCTTATCAAGTGCGCGGCATCAGACAACGATCGGACGGGGGGGATGTGAGATGAGGCGGGCACACACCAGAATCTCTGCGTCGTCTCCGGAGTGCAGCCACCTATCTCTGTAGCAGCAAAAGTCGCTCTTGAACGACTGCTGAGGCTGGCGCTGAGCTTCAGGAGAGGCGAACGGCTTGCTTGGAGAAAGCAGACGGGCAGAGTTGGTCGGTGGGGAAGATGGAGCCGATATGTTCACTTTCGAAGTGGACGAGGTATCCGAGGGGACACGGTCGACGTCGTGTTCGAACGGGTTATCGTCCTCGAAGGTGTCCATGCTGCACCGTTTGACTACACCGCAGATACGACGACGACGGTGGTCTTAGTAGTAGTAAGCGTCGACGAACTCAAGCTTCGCAGTAGCAGTAGTAGTACGGTGGAACTGCGCCTGCCTATATTTGGGTTTACAATACATAGTCTACCCAAATAAGCGGAATCCCCCTTGCAACGCCGCGTTCACCTCCTCTTGCGCCATATCCTCCACAGTCTCCCCCACGTCCTGCATCGCGCTCTCAAATCCTTTGCCAAGCAGCGACGCAAATAACTCGTCGATCTGCTCCTCGTGCCAGCCCCCCTGCGTCGGCACCGGCATCATGAAATTCTGTATCTTCTCGTGAACTTCGTAACTGAAAAGACCGTGAGTCGAGAATACACGGTAGTACCTTCACGTCACCTACCGGAGTTTCCGTCCCTTGCTAGCCTTCGTATCCACATTCTTCTTTGCCTTTTTTTGTTTCTGCATTGCCACCCAATCGTCGTTGCTCCCCGCTCCGTTTCCTCTGGCGTCAATAATGTCGCGCAGCAGCTGATGGTAAAAATCAGTGTCGTCGAACACCTCAACGTCTTCTGCTTCCTGAGTCTCGTCGTTATCTGGTGGGCTGACCCCCAGTCGGCCGCCTTTTCCACGGTAGGTTCTTGTTCGAGCGAGTACCTTGCCGTGGTCAGCAAGTGTCTCGTCGATCAATTGTGGTGCCGATTTGATGTGCTGAGTAGTTCTCGAAAACGCATTGCGGTTCGATGGAAGGAGCACCGACGGCGCAACGGCCTGTATTTTAGACGACCATTTGTTCAGTGTTTGAACAAGGTGGGGATGGTATCTACCACGAATATAAGACTTTTTTTTCTCAAGTAGCGAACAGACGGGGTACACACGCGGATTCGAGTTTTGACAAGGAACGACTGGCTTCGCGTAGTTCTTCAACATAATCAGTCATCGAACAATCGCTTTCAGCACTCCTCCGCCGTTTACGCGGAGGGAGCTGAAGCGATTCATTCGCTGAGAGCAGATGCTAATTTTGATTTGAGCAAGAATTATTTCGGGGGGAGAGGTCCACACCTCCTGAAGATCAAATATCTCGCTTGAAAGTGACTGCGCTTCTTTTAACATCTTCGAAAGAGAAATTTGCACTTTCTGATCGGTGGCATCTTTTGGAAGCTGTTTGTTCGTGAGACGATTTCAAGTCAAAAGCGGACGACCACTTGCTAGAGGGAGACGATTTCCAGCTAAGACAGATTTTTGTAAGCGGATGCGGGCATCAAGAAGCGAGTCCCAGAGAGCCTAGACACAAAGATATGAACTGATTAAAGTCGTGTGCCAGAAGAACATGACTTGCAATCTGTCTCGAGATGGCTTTCCCTTTGATACGGTCTTCTTCTCGAGTTTTACGGAGACTGGTAGACAAGTCTCCGTTTTGTTTCGATGGACTAGAATGTTCAGCGGACGCCCTGACGGAGGTGCGTGTATCTGCCTCGCGCTCTTCTCCACTCTCACGACTATAATCGCGTGTGTCGTTGCCCGGGCCTGACTCCGTGTCTTCACTAGTAGATTCTAAATCGCTCTCGCCGTTGTCGGAACCGTCGAGCATAAGCTTTCTGGAGATTTTTGAGTCATCATATTTTGGATCTGAGAGACTCTCGTGGAGTTTGCGCAGGGACGAAGGACTGATCGAATAAGTACAGACACGTGCAAGGGTCACACTGGCGTACCCAACATCAAAGTAGTGTGCTCGGGCAGCATCGTTATCTGATGTATTATCAAGATCAGGATCAGGATCGATGCCTGTGACCTGGACGTCCTCGGGGTCAAAGTCTGGTACATGGGGGTCAGCTATAAATTGAAAAAGCTCGAGAAGAGTCGGCCTGCCTATTGGGGCGACGTCCTCGAGCTGAGCAAGTTGCTGCGCGAGCGATAGGCCTGGAGAGGGTTTATGAGGTGCTCATCGCTGTCTTTGACGACAAAACTCACGTTCCATGGTTGTGTTCATGGACCATGGTGGCCCGAAATTTCACACCAGCCCTGGTCTGTTTACATAATTATTACTAGATGTGCGAAATTATCTGTGCATCCAGATCTTCTTCTCTTTACCATCACCGCCCTCCAGCGACACACGACCAAGTGGCCTATAGCCACTGTTAAAAGTTACTTGTACACCAGACCACCTTTCAATCTGGATTCAAAACCATATCCATGTTTTTTGTCGTCAAAATATGCACAAAAATCGTGTTTCAAGTGAGTACCATTTTTTTTTTCGTAGCAGCTTGTTATGGAAGTTGGACCGGCTCTGCTTCTTCCTTTCCAACGCCATAAGGCGTTTTTATCTGTCACGCGACAGCTCCCATCGCACGTACCTTGTGTCACTGATCTTTTTACATGTAATATGATAGCCTGTGTCTGGACTAGCCGGTCCCTTTTCGTCCTTATTACCTCGAGGTGGTTTTTCCTCTCATAAATCTCCTTTGACGTCTTCGCCTGTCCCTCATACGTACGCTTGTCGACTCACTCGGATACTTACGCAGGCTATTCAAAAATTCCCCCATCCGTCATGCCTCGTTCCCCCAATCGTACCGTCGCCGTCGCCGTAAATCCTCTCTCGCCAGACGACGACGAAGAAGACAACGACATATGTCCCGTGTGCGATGGCGATTGCACATGCAACAACAGATCTCGTCCCCTCTTCCCCCCCATCGCCAGCCATGGAAGTGCGCGCTTTGTAACTACGCCAACCGCATCGACGGTTTCCTCCGCACACGCTCCCCGAGTACAGCCATTAAAAATCAAGCTCACTGTCCCACTCAGTATTCAAAACAAAGTCCGCTCTCTGGGATCTGCGCCAAAAAAGCCTCGCGCAGAAGCACCACCAAACGGAATTGCTGGCAGCAGTTCTGCACCACTTCATCTCTCCAATACCTCTTCCACAACTGGCCACGGACGCCCCAGCTCGTCAGATGCCGTTGGCACAAAACGCAGAGGTCGCCCGTCAAGAGCAGTTGCGGTTGCGGTTGCAGGCGATGGGACCGCAAATGTGGGTACCGATCGCCAAAGTTTCAGCAACGAGGTCAACACGTTGCGACAATCACAATCTCATCTGTCATCACATACTTATGCCCAACGTCCCATCGCATCACGGGCAACACGGGCACGAGTCGAGACATCCAAATTAAATTTGACTGCCTCGAGGCGCACCGCAAAATCCCGGGTCAAAGGCACGATCGCAGGAAGGACGGCTCTTCCAAAGAAGAAGCAGGACTCTCTCAGCGACTTGACCGATTCTGACCTTCAGCCAAGCGACGATGCCTCCTCAGGTCGTTATCCTATCTTTGTCTCGGCTGATGGGTTGACATCGGAGGCCTCCGACTCATCTGACTCTGAGTCTGACTCGGATACGTCGGGTTTCGGCTCCGATTCCTCGCTTGCGGCGGAGGAAGAAAATTACATTGTCGCAGAGCAAAGGCGGCATGACAAGGCCCGCGTTCGCCGCGAGTTGCTAGGTGACGATGTTCCCAAGCACAAAGATCCGAATGACAGTTGGATCATCCGTCCTCGGAAGAAAAGTGTTGGTCTAAGCGATGCGGATATGGAGGGCGATAGTGACGATGTTACAGAGGACGATGAAGACGAGGATGAGGATGAGGAAATGGAGGAAGACGAGGAAGCGGACGAGACGGATGGTCCAGCTTCAAGGGTGTACACCGGCCTCGCCACCGGGTGGTCAGATGATGAAGAATCCAATTTCGATGCTGACTTGTTTTTCGCCAACCTTACGGATGCGTCGTCCGACAGTGCCTCTTCTGAGACCGATGACAGTCACCTTCAAGATCCTGCCGACCCGTTTGTTGACAACGTAACCAGTTTACGGAACATGGACTTTGAAGTCACAGAAGCGTGGGATGGACAGGTTGTTTTCACAAATGGTTCAAGCGACGGCCACGGCGTCCTCGACATCGCATTCGAGGCGAATGCTGCTCAATTAGGTGCACCAGACAGCTCTTCAATCAGCCATGATAGCGACGTCGAAATGCATGCCAGCGACGGTGCGGAGGATGACCTCGACGACGGTAACTCCGAACTCGGAGCAAGTGATGGGGAAACTACAGAGGAGGAGCTTGTCGATGAGCAAGGACTTCCCACTTCCCGTGCAATGAGGCTTTTCCGGTGGCCAACCAGTGTCTCGTCTATCAATCCTATGTCAACGGTCAGCCCCAACGTCTCGCCTGCTCCTTTTTCCAGGCGCCATCGCTCGTCCACTATGCCGGATTCGCCCCGCCCCGCTGACATTCTCGCTGGTAAATTTTTCTGGGAGGAGATGGACCTGTCACAACAAGATAGTGCAGAAGGCAGTGCTGGCGAAAGTCCCCGCCCTATCACGAGAGGCGGAATACCCATCATGGGGCAGTTTTGCCTGGAAGACAGCACCCCGAAGAAGACTGCCGTCATCACCGGTGTGAACAAGGACGTGCCCTCACCATATCCCCGCCTCGGCCGCAGGCGCAGGTTCTCTAGCAGTGCTGGAAGCTTCAGCAGTGTATGTGTCTTAGGTTGTATCGTGTCTTCTTTGAGGCTCACTCGAAATCATGTAGATGGATCTCCGCGGTCGAACAGCAAGGTTATCCATTTACTCTTCGTTACCCCTGCCACCTTCGGACGAGCCATCATCCGAAACGCCTCCTGCCATCGGACTTGGTGAACCGATTAAATTGGATGACGTCCTCGATTCCACGCTCCTTGATTCTGATCCTGAGACACAGATGCGGAGTAACGCTGAGGGCGAATGCGAGCAGCTCGCCCAGAGCTTGAGTCGCTGGGACCGGGTACCTGTTGGTGCCTTCCGTCTTACTAGAGAATCTGCGCCGTCTACCTCCGACGTTCCTCCCACCTCGCCCGGTTGGACCTCTGAACACGGCACCTCCTCTGTCACAGACTTGCGTTCATATGAGAACGCACTCAAAAGTAGTCCCCTTCATACCATGCTCTGGCATGACAAGAGCATGGTCAAGGAGCACCCCCGCAAATCAAAAGAACTAAATATTTCCCCCGTGTTACTCCCTATTCGCGACGAAGATCGTACACCCATTCATATTTCATATCATTATGACGCCCATTCCAATCACCACCAACAACAACAGCAACATACGCCATCCAAAAACCGAAAAGAGTCTCGCAGAGAGACGAAGATGATCAAACGCAAGACTCATGCGCCCACTTCCAAGCCCCACGATCGCCACCAGCGACACCATCGTCACAATCACCACCCAAACATGAAAACGCGGGCCAACGCATCCGTTCAACGCACATTCAGTTCCCCTGCCTCCGCTCCGCCGCTAAACATTTGAAGTCCACACTCTCAAGTTGTATTTTTTTTGTCGTCACCCACTCCATCCACGTTCATGATTGGTCTCACTTTCCATATCCATCCCCTAGCAGCATTATCATAGTGCGTTGTTTTCTTTTTCTTACTCTTTTTATGTATCTCTGGGTATCGCGCATATATCCGTGCATGATTCGACATACACTCTTTTGCTGGATTCCAAAAATTCTCGTGACCTGTTCCCCCTCCCCTCCCTCTCCCTCCCTGTGTGCACTAGGGTCGTTGTACTATATTTCCGACGTACACCTGACCTTGTTGTATTTCTGACGAATGAAAGTATCCTGCGGATCTGAGAAAATTTCCTTGTCGCGAACACGTGACATCAAACTCATCACGACACCATCTTGATTGAAATCGCGCGACGCGCTGACATTAATTATGGAGAGCCCCGACTCTGTTGTCGACACGTCAGATGTCGAAGAACGCGAAGATTTTGTTTTCTCAATCAAAATCAACACGCCGATCCACAGCGTGCGCGCGGACATCGACGCGTCTCCACAATGTGCATCGGTAGCGCGTCGCGATAGACCCAGTGACGATGAAGAAGAGTACTCGTCTCCAAGGAAGCGTGCAAAGGTATGGCAAGCCCTAGTAACTCTCTCTGTCTGACATTCAAGCCGCCTCGAAGGTAGCTCACGACATGGGTTTGACCTCACCTGGCTCTGTCCATTCTGCAACCGCTGAGGTCGCTTTTTTGAACGATACACCTCCGGACGTGCACCTTGCGGAGCAGATTCCTGACTCAAATTCGATACATTCCCCGCAGCGCATCTCCATGACTCAGGACGGACAACCGTCACCCATGTCATTCCCACCTTGCGATGTCTCGCCTCGTTCTGATTACCACTCTCTATTCTCCGCTTCCTTGTCGAAACACGATTCTCCTGTTACCATCCACAGAGCTCGCCCGCCGAGTGTGGAATCTTCTCCAAGATCTCTGCCACTTTCACGTTCCCCCTCGCGTTCCCTTTCCATTTCTACCGATCATTTTTCCTTGTTTTCCTCTCCTCATTGCCGTCCTACGACTCCCCCACAGACCTCTTCACAGCATTCACATGATCCGTGTTCTTCTGTGGGACGGAAGCCGCGTGTGGTCCCTTCGTCACCATTAACACCCGTTTCCTCTCCTGGTCTTCTTGCGCAGACGCTCTCGCAGTCGCCAGATCCCCTTGAGCTTCTCCCCCCTCGGCGTTCTCCGGACTCACACCCTGCATCGCTGGCCAATCCGCCACCAGCCATCCCTCACCCTGTCCGTTCACCTCCGGTAGTGATTCCTGAAGATTCACATCCGCTCGGCCGTTATGCCTTGCGCCGTCGAGAAGCTCGGCAATTGAATCCGTACGCCTATGACAAGTTGGTGTACAAACAACAACTCAAGCTTCATCCTGACGCTATCGTCAAACATCGAAGTCCTCGGCGTCGTTATGATTCTGGCGGGGTGGGTGAAGCTGAGACACAAGATGAATACGTGTTCAATGCGGACGAAGATGATGACTATGTCGAGAGCGTCAAGAAAAGGAGGGCGACGGCGAATGTTGATCGCAACGAGGAAGACGAGGAAGGACTGGAGGAGGTTTGGTTGCCTGAAACGTTGGAGAGGCTGCCAAGCAGTGACGAGGATGAGGACGAGTCCCGCAAACTAGCAAGGAGTATTCGTAGAACACGGGAGATAGCAGAGGCAATAGCCAGAGGTGAAGCTAGGAGAGCTGCTGCAGATGCTCGCCAGGCAGAGAAAGGGACCAAGAAGAAGAAATGGCGGCCCAGGCCCTTTCCGGTTGATGGGGAAGCCGAACACGCATCGACATATTCTCTAGAACGCGTTCCAGCTCATGTAAGTCCTCTTGTGCAGTGCACCATTGTCTCGCCTGAAGTCGTGTTGCCAAACAGGAACAGTCGCCTTCATCATCCCAGATTTCTCGAGTATATTCGGAGCCTACGATGGCTTCATACCCGCCGCCTTCTCTGAAATCACCCTCAAGACCCCCCGCGCCATCTCGAGCGTCTTCCCATTCCACATTCCCCAGTTTTAATCCTCCCCGATCACCGGATTTCTATTTACAACAAGAAGACTCATTTGGATTTGACGATCACGGCGCTTCCCCACGGAATGTCTCACCCATCGATCTCTCCGTTAATTCTTCTGCCCCACCAAGTCCGTCTGGACCACCAACGACATCTGGTGCCAGCGCTTTGCCGTCGAATACCTCTGGATTGGAATCGGAATCGGACCAGTCGTCCACCCACGGGATGACTTCCAAGGACAGAAAAAGACTGCGCGTACTGAGGCGAATGATGCCAGCTGCAATGATTGCTCAACAATTCGGTGGTACCAAGGGGGGTCAACGACCGCCTCCGCGTGCCAGGGACGCGGTGGGATCATCTGGAAGCGAGGCGGAGGAGGCCAGACTGGTCCCCGGGCATGCGAGAGTCAGACAGGGAAGGTATAGGGATGTGGAAATCAAGGGAGACCCAGAGAGTTCGGACATTGAACCGCCCATGGAGGTGTACGACGATGCCGGGATGGAGGATGTCGGCCTCGGCGCTACGGAATTGTTTTCTGATGGGCAATCGGTCCGCAGCCGACGTTCACCGAGGCTCGGACATGGAGATGACGTCATTTATCTCAGCGACAATTCCTCGACGGGGTCCTCGGAAGACTCGGAAAGTGAGGGCGGTGATGATGAGATGGTTCACCGATCGTTGTTCGACCGTCCGGCGAAAGGACCATCGCACGAAAGGAGTCTGATCGACTGGATGCTGACTCGGACAAGAAATACTGGCAAGCGGAAGACCAAGTCGAAGAAACCCACGGGTTCACGGAAATCTGGAGTGCCTAAGTTTGATGTTGTTACAAGAGGTGCAAGACGTCATGGGCAACCTCATCAGACTCGCTTGCCTTTCGCTAGGATTGATACAGTCCAAAGCACGACTTCGTCGACCAAGCGTAGCTCAGAGAATCGGAATCGAAATCCTCAACTTGAAAGGGACACCATCGAGGAGGGAAAGCGACAGAAAAAGAAACAGAAACGACTGTCCAGGACAAATCAGGGGCTAGTTTACAACGTTAATCATGACGCGACGCATATCAGATCCAAGCATCACAAGGCCAGGATGGTAATCGAGGACGAGGACGATGAATTAAGACAGGCCTTGGACCCGGGATGGAAAGCTGAAATAGAGAGATGGAACAGATCTGTCTCTCCTGTTCGCCAGCCTGCTGCGGGTCCCGCTCCAAGTGTTCCAGCCGCTCCTCGACCTCGTTTAGTACACCGTCGAGCTTCTCCTCCGCGTCAACCACAGCATGAATTTCCGCTTCCGTGTTATTTCCGACGACAAGAGGAACCCTTCGCATTGGCTCGTCGTGGATATCGCATGGATATGAACATCAATCTCATTCCGTCTGGGGTCAAGTTTAGCGCTTCAACTTATGTTGGAAAAGGCCTCCTTTATGAACTTGTTTCGGTCACTTCGGGAAGTTCAGAAGTTGCACCACCAGTGTTTTGCAATGTGCGAGGACTCGAGATTGGACCCACCACTTCCGCCGCAGTCTTCAAGGATCTACTTGGTCCACTATTCGACGGTCTTACTAGTGCGTTGCGCGACTTCAAAGTCGATGACACGGACGCTACGAAAGAGTGGGAGTCTGTGACACGTTCTGCGAGTCAACTTCTTTCGTGGCTCGCAGTTCATACGGAGGATCAAGATTTTGCCGCCCTGAAGGCAGCATTACGGGAATACTCGGATACCTTGTTGCTTGTTCTTGAATCGTTGGGAACAACCGTCTTTTCATTGTCGATCCATTGGTTCCTCGTGGAACTTTCTGCCCGCCTTGCGACCGGTATCAAGTACAGGCAAGGGACAGTGGAGGATATGCCGCTCATTCAATCAGCGAAACAGCTCATACAATGTTTGCTGGATATCGACTTGCAGCCTGCTTTCACTACTTTTCATGCGGCAGATGGTGACGTGGATGATACTTGTTTACCCCATCGAGCCGCGGAGTTGTGGGTATGCTTGATACACCTGCTTCCAAGCGTCGAAATCTCCCCGGAGGCACCACCTGGTCACCCGCTCTGGCGCTTACTCGCACAATTGCACCCTGAGTCTTCCGCCACTGGACCGGAAGCAAGCGAAAGTTTGTGGCGCACGCTTTTCAACCTCTGCGCTATATCGCAATTCTCTCCTCATGGTCTGTCCACCTCGATTTTCCGGCTTCCAGCAGCCTGGGAGCTTGTCTCCGTCGCTTTGAAGAAGATCATATTGACTTCTAATCCGGAGAATGAACGCAGACTTCTAGAACGCACCTTGAAATTACGAGATGACTATATATCCCTCGTTGTCAGCAGATGTTTTCATTTGTGGAGCCGATGGAAATGGCGCCTGGACGATGGTATCGCCATGTTCAAGTCTCTCCAGGAGATCTTCAGATCCCGCAACTTTGCCAATCTCCTCCATGAGCGACCGGCTCTCATGGGCTTCATCGAGCATGGTGATCTGGAGCTACTATCCAAAAGGGACCCAGACGACCCCGTTTTTGAAATATTCCTGAAGATGGTGGTGCAAGCTGTTTACCAGCTGGATGCTAATGTCGAACTGGACCCGAAGCACCGTTTAACGAATATCAAGAAACTCCTTCAATTGGCTGTTCCCGTCAGCCCTGTTCCGTTCTCCCGCTCTGCCCCTCCCTCTCAACACACCCTCTCCATGCTTGTCAATCGTTTCAGCGCAATGGCAATCGCCGTCCATCTTGATCCTACGACTCCCAACGTCAAGTTCCGCATCAGTCAAGCGAAGCGATGTGTGACCTTCAAGGATGCGGATGATGACTCGCGAGTAGCTTGTGCGTACGGTATGATGAACTTTGCCATGATCGTCAGGCATCACAAGATCGTTGGAGGGCTGGAAGAAGTGCTAGGGTGGTTGGGAGAGATGACGGATGTGCTGATGGATGAGTACAAGGAAGAGGACGCGGGCTCGATCAAGAAGCAACGTATAATAACCTTGATTCAGTTGCTGATCGGATCAGTGAGGCGATTGGTCGAAACACCCTCGTTGAACAAGGGACCCCAGCCTATTGTCGAATATCCCGACCCGGCACTTTTGGATGGCCGTGAGTGTTTCCTTTGCTGGTTCCTTTTGTAGCTGACGCCGGGCTAGCCTGGGTCACCAGGGTGTTCAACCCCCGAACCGACCTGATTACGATTCAACGAACGGGATTCGAGATCCGGATGCTAGTGCAGTCTTTTCTCAGTGCACGGCTGAAGGTAGTGCCAGGTGTTCGACCACCGCCACCACCCATTGTCCACAGCGTTGAGAGTCAAGAGAGCCAGGATGAATATGACCAACTTTTTTTGGATCTGAAGGACGAAGAGCTTTTGGCTGCGTTGGGTGACGAGGCGGAAGCCTCTGCTGTGGCCGAGCTCAAGTCAAAAGAAGACGCACTGTGCAAGGTCAGTTTCGCTACAATTGGTGCTTGTGACGTAGACCGTAACGTCGTATAGGTTCTCGACAAATTTATCACGCCCGCCGTGTATCGCCTTGTCTGCAAACATTTTGGCGAAAGGGAGCATGCCAAGATTGACGCGACGCGTGCCGGGGCTGCGGACGAGTGGATAGACTGTTGGGTTGGCTGTGCAAATGTTCTTGTCCAGAACAAATACAAGGTAGAGCGCCATGTTAATGATGGCCACGGCACGACTCATTGGTGTCTGCTAGGAGTGGGGGCTATATATGAAGCTCGGTCAGCAATCTTGGGAAAAGATCATCGACGACTCGTGGCGCCGTCGAGTCGGACTGCGTTTCAACCTCACGCTCCTTCGTCTCGATCCAGGAGCGTACAGCGTGAGATTAATAAAAATAGCTGCTGCTGTTCGGCATTCTTGACTGACAACAGTCTTGCAGAAAATGAAGAACGAGTTCATCGCTGTGTTGCTTGTAGCCATGCTCTCATACAGGACGACGATAGAACACGAGTTCATGAGCGTGGTACTATCTCTGGATGGGCTACAGCACCCCTTGCTTCGGGCTGCTCCAATCGATCCTTTACCTGGGACCAGGACGTATGACGTCACCCGGGCGAACTATGAAGATGTTCGAGGACAGTTGATCGAATGTCAGTCTGCCCTCTTTGCTGGTGACCTCCATCATCATCATGACCATCATTTCTAGGTGTTCTCCGGAACGCCGCAGGGTGTTTTCGTGCCAAGGTAGACGCGGAGAGCCAAGCCTATGTCGAGCTGGTGGTCATGATGCTTTCGACGATGCGTGACATCTACCGAGTAAGATTGTCCTTTTTTTTCGACTGCTCTCTGACACTGCACACAAGGAAACGGCCGAGGCCAGGGAAGAATATGGCGAATTTTGTCGGAATGTGTTCCGCATGCTGATGAATTATCCGGAGCTTGTCTCACACCCACGAACGTCAGATGTGCTCGCCTGGGGCAGAAGAGAATGGGATGTGTAAGAGTATAGTCACTAGTGGTTGGCAGGTGCCTTCTGCCGCAGCTTTCTTGTTTGTATTAGAATCTTTTTGTCACAGGCTTTGTTGTCTAGTCTAGAGTTTGTTTATCCAGACGGGCAGAGTAATAGCCTACTTCTTGAAACAACGCGCTCGACGAGCAAATTCAAGTGACAACTTATGGATGACCTTGCAGTGCCGTGATTTCCCCATTCGCCTGGACGCCTGGAGATAATCTTCCTTCGCACACCAAAAGAAGTGCCTTCTACAGTATATGTACACGGCCCCGCAGTGCGGCAGTGCGCAATTTCGATCAAACAGAATGCCCACGATGCACGCAACACTCTCCGTTAACAATCAATTTGGCTCGCAGCCACCAACTAAAGTATTACTAGTTTAGACATTCCCGCCCAAGTGCCGGCCACGATCTCATCGTTGACGAGGTCGCTTCGTCTCACCCTGCTCAACATCCTCCCGCTCAGGCTTGCGCTTCGCTTGGATGGTGTCCCCTAGCTGTCCCCCAGCACGTTCCGCAGGCAAGTCACTGTTCGGCTCCTGCACGTCGAAAAAGGCGTCGAGCAAGATATCTCTGAGAATATCGTAAGTGAGGTGATTGGGAATATCCGAATACTGCGTGTTCGCAAGGATAGCCTTATACATTCTGGCCACGTATGGTGCGAGGCCCTTGAAGTACGGAGTAAAGCGCCTGAGATGATATTCCGCGTTGATGGCTTGGCCCACTTTCAAACTCATCAGCCCCTCAATGCTAAAGGCCGTTGGATAGTTCATCCACGGCTCCAACCACGTTTCGTGTATGGGAATAGGGTCCAGCTTTGGACCTGGATATAGAACACAAATCCAGATGAGAACGTATATGATTGACTCAAGATCGTGTCTTGGTTCGTGTGAGACTGTGACCGTTGGAGATTTTCCATATTTGCTCAATATATCGATGGCCATGAAGGGGATTGTACCCTAGACGACAAGTGAATAAAACGAACGCCAAGATCACCAATCGACGTACTGTTCCGTGTTCACCAGGTACAGCTTCGGACTCCTCGTCCGTAAACTTGGCACGGTCGAAGTCGATTAGGAGACCGCGGCGATATTTACGTTTCTGGAGTACTTCATCCCTCGCACGCAGACGGGCGCAGAGTTTTGGGTTACTTGACGAAATCGGCCATTTGCACTCCGGGTCATTTTCCACTGGGACGTACATCATCAAATTTTTGACGCTGATGTCCCGGTGAAGAATGTGGCACAAAGTGAAGAGTTGCTCGTGAACTAATTATGAAATAAGTACTCGTAACCCATATCACACGACTGATACCTACCTTCAACGATGTCAATCAGAACACTGATAAGCTCTTGAATGCAAGAGAAATCTTCTATAGGCGTTCCAACACGCTCGAGAAGCAAGCGGCGGTGAATTCTGACCTCTGGCTGTTGGTCATCAGTCAAGTGGTGTTGCAGGTGGTTGGGTCGGCGTAGAGCAGTCGAATCATCTACCCCATTGATTTGAACCGTCCATGCCTTGACGAGATTGGGGACCCCATATTTCAAACCCTTCTCTTTGATTCGCATCATCATCTGCTCCTCGGTCGTGGCCTGTCCGTCGCAGTTCCAGGATGCTTTGACAACGTACTCTTTGGATGTAGCAGGATCCTCGACATGAAAGCAGAGTGTACCCCTCCCGCAGATGGTGTCACTGCTAAAAAGTCGTTTGATGATGGTGAAATTGTCATCCCCTACTCGAATTGTTGTGGGTATGCGAACGGAAGTTGAACGAGCAATGGCGGGGGAGAAG
>JBBPPA010000069.1:0-41727 GCA_038091735.1 Leccinum pellstonianum
ACTTGAAAAAGTAAAAAGTGAGAAGCGAAAGATGAAGTACAAAAGTGGTCACGTGATGCTGACTAAGCAGGTCACGTGACTTTGAAAAGTCGAAAATGAAGAGATCGAAAATGAAGAGATCGTAACACTCTGGGAGAACACGGTGACTGGGGTATTTTTTGATTGCCCATGCTGCCTGCGTCCCATTGAGCCCCTGGTCATAAGCATCAATAAATCTGATGGATTGAGAAGCAGATCTGATTAAAATCAGTGAGATTGTAAATTTGTTTGTGGTCCAGCATGTTGTGCCGAGCATAAGGTGTGGACACCGCCAAGCTTCGCACATACATTCTTCTCATTCTGAATGAAAAATGAAGATTTCAATTCAACTAGACCACATATCAAAGAAATAAAAAGATCATCTTATGCACATCTGTATTCTATATATTTTAATGTTTTCACTTTTTCTTTAATGTACTGTCTTCGATTACAATCCTAATTTTCGTGTATTGTCACTCATTATCACGCTTTGGCATGTGATGTTTGTCGGTTTGCATGTCGACTACCTTCAAGTTATCAACTTTCCAATTCACCTGGCAAGTATCATAATATATATACCCTATCCAAACCCTCTATTTTGCATGCATCTTCTATTTTTACTGAACAATTGGTCAAGCAAATATGCATACCAGACACTATATTAGATTATACTAGTAGACAGTAGTTTAATTATAGCTTATATATTTTACCATGAGAAGCAATGCTATATGGTGGCATACAGTGTCATAATTTGC
Source organism: Leccinum pellstonianum (assembly GCA_038091735.1). Taxonomy (NCBI): domain Eukaryota; kingdom Fungi; phylum Basidiomycota; class Agaricomycetes; order Boletales; family Boletaceae; genus Leccinum; species Leccinum pellstonianum. Next base: position 774 of record JBBPPA010000069.1, read on the forward strand.
CCCATTAGTATCTTATAGCATAAATATCACCAATATACACCAATAGTCAAATATGGCATAGGCATTTTTTCCTGATCAGTGTATGCATGTATATACAACCTTCCTATTGATTTGAAGATGATCCAACTAGAATTGAAGCTAGTAGAAATGAAAATCTATCGTGACAGCATTGGGAAATAACTCTAAAACATTGGAGACTTTGGAAAACATAGCATTGCAGCTTTTCAAATCAATAGGAAGGTTGTATATACATGCATACAAGAGGTCCACACAGTGGCCTGATGATACAGACAATAGATGATATTACACACCCCTATTGATTGAAAATTGCGAAATTAGTGTTTTGAGACCATTAGGGAGCACAATGAATGGGGTGAAATGATGGACCACAGATTAATACATGCAGGAAAATATCCAAAGCCAGGAAAAAGCAGAGCAACGAAGCGAAAAACATTGAATTGAGAAATCCCCAAATTAGAAATGTAGTGTGGCTGCATTTGGTGTGCTACATAAGCATGGAAATGCCCCTATAGATTCTGTGCCTAGGCACACATGGAAATACCCTATGCCCCTATCATGACAGGGGCAGCTACATTTAAAGCTGCGAAATTTTATTCTGAAAAAGGAAAGTAATTATTTCATTTTGGTATGACTAGAAAAGTCATAGCCCCTGTTTTTCTGATTCTAATGGTGCAACAATCTAATCAATCTGATCTAATCTGGATGTAATATGATCAAAATGGTTGCAAAAAGCCTGGTTTAAAGCTCCTGATTGGTTGATATTGGCCAATGGTCATTGTTGATGAGTCACATCCACTATAGGGGAATGCCCCTATGAAGACAGGAAAAAGGCCAGTTGTTATTCCTTTGTAATCTGAAAAAATACAGCCCCTGGCTAGCATATGTTTGTTTTGTGATATATTACTGATTAGTGAAACAGTAGTGATGAAATACTACCCTAATTGATATATCAGTCAATGTGCAATCATCATAAATGCAATATATCAATGATTAGACAAATAGGGATGCACTTTCTAGTAGCATAATTGATATATCAGTTAATGTGCAATGTGTCATGGATGTCACTAATATATCAATAATTAGTGGTTGAGGAGTGGAATCTAGCATAATTGATATATCAATGATTGGTGGGGCAGCAGGTTGATATGTTTGATAAATCAGTCAATGTGCAATGAATCAGATAGCATAATGGATATATCACTGGTCTGTAATGTCTATATCCTCCTAGTGCAAATGATGTATCATTAATTAGTGGTTATTCAGCAGGGACAAACTGCTAGCATAATAGATATATCAGTTAGCAAGCAATATATCATGCATGTATAATAGTTCTATACAAGTGATATATCACTGATTGGTAAGAACAGACTGCCAGCATAATAGATATATTAGATGTACCATAGTTCCTCCAACAAGTGATATATCACCAATATATCAAGGGCAGTATGTGGATTAGCCTATTTAATGTATGACAGTTTTATGGTAAGCAGAAGGGTTTGATATATGACTATCACTGCTACAGGTGTTGGCATACTTGCACAAGCATGGGGACCGGCCACCATTTAGCACCTGCGCCAAATTGTACCATGTCATTGACAGTGTGCAAGTGGGTGTCATCTCTTGGGATTGTTTTGGAGTTAAGTATTCTGGCGACCAAACAGATAATCCAGCTTCCTGGATGGATGACATGTACAATGTCTGAATGTGTGATCCCAAATGTGCTATCTTACAAATCATCAGGAATGCCAACTTCAAGGATGCAATAGACTACACATCTTATAAGAAGTACTACGTTTGTAAATTCCAATGCCAGTTGTTCCACAGGTCACTATCGAAGATTCTCAAGCATCTTAAGCCCTTCATGACTGGATGGACAGTCAAATGATTTGCTGATGGTTACTATCGGGCTCGGACCTTATATAGCCGACTATGAAGAACAAGTATTATTAGCATGTATTGTAATTTGTCCGCAACTGGTGTCGTGTCTGAGTAAGTGAGGTCTGGCCTGTGGATCAACCTTCTATTGTATTGCTGAGATTGTACATGTCTAGATATATGGCAAGGAACAAACAGCTCGACAGGGATGCACTCTATAATGCAAAAAACACATGAATCTATTGGTGGAGAGTATCATTGATGGGGGCATATTATGGAATGAATATGGTATTCTATCTTGTGGTATGTCATACCCTAGGCCCATGTTGACTCTGGAGCACTGTGTAACATTGAACATTATTTTCCCACAGCCTTTCATGAATGATTTCCCCTGTGCAGATATTTACATATTGCTCTCCTTTGATATTTTGCATCAACTGATCAAAGGTGCTTTCAAGGACCACCTAGTGGAGTGGATCCAGAAGTTTCTCCATAAGGAATATGACAAAGGCATTGCACAAGTGATACTTGATGACATTGATTGGCGGTGAGAACAGTTTCATACTATATAATCATTTCATGAACACAGCATACTATAATTGCAGTGGTGGTGCCTAGCGTTTTAAAGTCCGGTTCGGTCCGGTTATTTGCCTTATTTGGGCATAACCGAAACCTTAACCGGTTATGGAAATTCCTAATTTGGACAAAATATAGACTGAACCGATAAAAACTGGTTTCAATCGGTTTTCCTCGGTTCGGTAGCCGGTTATGACCGGTTCTGTGGTAGCCGAACATTCACACGCACTCATGGCTTTCTGTCCATAATTTCTTTACATTAATCGGTTCACAGCATCTCGAGATATTGCCATTTTAAGATTTTATCGAATATGTGCTTGAAGTGGCCAGAATATTCAATCTTGGACTCGTTAGGAAGTGGTTCCCACGCTTAGTAGTGGCTGTACCGGATGTAGTAGACACCCCTATCGATCATATGACCAAGTTTTGAGGCCAGTCGGTAGTGATGTGCCTGAGATACAAGCAATCTCGACCTCCATGTGGATAAATTCTAAATATATTGATATCAAAGTCAAATCTTGATGGAAAAATACGCAAAAAATATGGATAAATCGGGGAAATGTAGGGGATATAGGGGTGTAAATAGCACAGCCACCATGACTGGTTTTGTCCAGTTTTGAAAATTTCGAGATTTCTTGTAATCTTAACTGCACCTATCTATAATTGGGCACAACCGAACCTCTTTAAGCGGTTACAAGCGGTCAAGGTTCGGTTAAGTTACAGTTTTTTATCAGTTATGCCACTGGACTTCGAAATGCTAACAAGGAGAACATCAAAACAGCTCGATGTGACCACATTAGGTCCTATCTATGCACATACCGATGCAATTTCAGAATAACTGCTACTTATTATTCAGTTATAAGAAATATGCCTACATACTACTCTAAGTGATAAATATGTTTCAGCAAAGGGTAGTATGTACTGGGGTAATGTTTCGGCATGTTAGGTGAGCACATTAACCGCCATTTGTTATTCAATAATAAGACATATGCCTACATACACTCTCAATAGTAAATATGTTTCAGCAAAATATTGTATCTACTAGAGTCATGTTTCAGCATGTTAGGCAAGTAGTTTAGGCCCTATGGAAGCACATACTAATGGAATTTCGGCATAACTGCCACATCTTATTCAGTTATGAACAATATGCCTACATACAATCTACATAGTAAATGACTAACATGTATTCAGTTATCAAAGTGATTCTTACTTCAGCAGAGGAATGTATGTGTAGGAATGATGTTCCGGCATGTTTGGCAGTCACTAGAGTCACACAGCACCCCCGGCCACAATTGGCTAAGCAGCTCCTAGACAATGAACACTGCCCTGCATTCATAATCAACTCTGTTGACTCATCAATGTGCTCTACACTCATCAACGCAATGCCCGACGATGTCCCACAAGTAGTCCAACTCCTGTGTGCTGCGGCTCTGCCAATATACATGGATATTGACTCTAACAGGGATATCACTGTTCTCTCCACGCATGCCAAGGGTGACCTCATGGCCATCTCTGTGCCCTTGGGCGCAGGACTCAACAGGCCGGCGTCTGAGATCGTAAGCAAGTCACTCTTCCATGTCAAACACAATCCAGCGAGGTAGGCCTCACACCTCCGCTTCCTTCCACCACTGGACTTCTTTCCCCCTTTCCCCCTTTTATATTCCCTTCTATGCTCTTATATCCACAAGGTCTGCTATTGAGGTGATATCCCACCCCAACCTTCTGAAAAGAGCATATCCTATGAAGATGATGAAGGTAGCAGGGAGCCTGTTGATATGATGTGTCTGTCATGTTTCAACTTTGTCATTACAGAGCACAAGAGAGCGCATAATGTGCTTACAGGGCACTGGTATGCTTCCTCCGGGTAACCGAGCCCTCACGCCAGGCCAACTTGTCAAGTTACAGCAACTCAAATGTCAAGTGACACCTCACCCAAGGTTTATTTTCCCCGTTGGTCTGCATAACTACATTATTAAATAGTTTATAGTGCACTGAGTCATACTACGACTCCGAAAAGGATCGCTCGCCGTGAGACACCTTACTAGTCTACCAACAACGATGATAATGGCAGTGACACCGAACCGGCTACTGACTCTGACACGTGGGTTCCGAGGAAACGTGCATGTCACGCGACTCGGAGTGTTCCTAGTGACGACGATGAGCCTGAAGGCCATGACCTGTCGGAGGGGGCAGTCAACGTGAAGTTTGAAGACTCCCTCAACTCCTCCGACTCCTTCCGAGTCATCGCTCTGAGTCAGGGAACCACGTCAAACCCTGCCGCCACAAACGAGTTGGTGACCACCAAGGCCGTGAGACTCGGTAGACCCGTGACCTTGATGCAGCTAGGTGCACCCTTCTGCAGACGGCTATACAGATTTTCTGTACCATCTTACTCAGTGACAACCCCTTTCCTTCCGCTGCGCAAGAAGAGCAGTGGGCTCAGTTCGCGTGGGAGATGTCATGTGCTCACCACAAGATCAACATTAACCACGACCCCACTGTAATCCAATTGGTAAGCCGTCTTTTGGATATCTTCTTCCACTGAACAAACATGCTCAGGTGCAGTTCGAGGGATGAGCTATCATTGTCCCTCGTTGGTGGATCTGTGTCTATGTGGTCATCACCGATGCCTACAGGCATGTGCACATTGTCTGTGATGAAGAATGCAATGGAGCAACTTGTGGGCATGAATAGTGTTTTGAAGTCCAGTTGCGGACCATTTGAAAGACTGGCAACTGGACTGGACCGCAACTGATCGCAACTGGACTGGTCAGGACTGTTGCAACCAGTCTTGACAATATTCACTTTCATATTGAGTTATTTATTCAATTTAGTATACACTATTTACAACCCTACTCACTCATCTACAGTCATATTAAATACACATTGTGAGTATAACAAGTAGTTAGAACACTAAATGTGTTTATTGACATGTTCAAAAAAATGACATGCCACTTATAAATGCTCATATCTCTATGGGAAATGTTCAGAATCACTTACATCTTGGTTCATATGATAGCCAGGAGTATGTAGCAGACTCCATATGGTCCTTTACACAATAGTTCACATTCTACTTGTATTCTTACTTGTAGCATTACTTGTATCCACTTGCTACCTAAATCAGGAACATTGCTTTCATTTATGGTTATTTGGAATAGTACTTATATTGACTTGCGACATACTTGCAGCTCGGCTAATGTGATAAGTAAAACTTGATGCTGTTCCTGAGTGCAATGCCGCCCATGGCTAAAAACATGATCGTCCATGCAACTTACTGCTCAAAGTCATTCTAAACCAAACTGTGGTTAGCACTCAGTAAGATATCCTCTTTCCCATGATACCTTTTCAAAACCCCCGTTGCAAAGAGCACAACAATTGGAATAATGGCAATAATCTCCATATCCCCAATCGCCGGCTCGATCTGGCACTCAATGCAACACAACATGATTGTGGCCAGACACACAATGGTCACCACCACTGTTTCAATGAAATCTTCCCTTGTAGGCCTGATTGTCAGTATGGCGATCTCTCCTGTTAAAACAATAATAATTCTTACACAACAAATACTATCAAGTCTAGACAACATCTAGATGTCTCATTATCACTTATGTAATGATGATAAGATGTTGATTTAGAGCTCTATATGCTATTGGCTACATTATCTCTTACATTATGAGTCACACCATGCTTATTGATCATGATAAGAGTTACTTATGCTATTGGATAGAACTTCTTAGTACATGATCATTCTATGATATTCTATATCACAATAGATACAAACATGTACTCTAGTATATAAGGAAGAACTCCTCTCCCTAGAATATTGAAGTAAACCTAAGTCCGGTTGGACTAGCGGTCTATCACTCGGGGGCTGACTCGGACACTTGGAAAGAGAAGAAGAGGATGTGGAAGGCGAAAGACTTTGGCAGTATGCTCAAGAGGTCAAAGCTGGGTCCACCAGCTATGACCGACTCGAGTATTTATACATTAGGACTATTCTACTAACATCCGGACTACATGAGGTATGAGCTACATATATTCTAAGTGACGGAATAACTACATAATGATATAAGGGAGTGGTTAGGAATGTAATGATAGTGCAAACGTCATAGTAATGTAGTGACATCGAGGATGAGGGCTGAGGGTATGTCACCTGACCTTAGTCCGAGTCTTGGTATGTCCGGACTCTAGTCCTGGCTGTCGGTGATGCCGGACTGGAGTCAGACTGTACTCCGGACTGTGATTGGTCAGTTGGTCAGGGTGATTTACAACAAATATTAGTTTGCTTCACTCATCTAAAGTGTAGTAAACTCTTCTTAGTATCTTGACATTCCTATTCTCAATTCTAGTAAGTTTTGTACTAGATCCCTATCTTTTACAAATAGTTTCTCTATCTGTACTGCACATATAGAAGTCTACATAGGATTTCTATAAGTTATTTGCCCTGTCTTGACTAAAGGTCAAGTTCGTTGAACAGTGCACTTTTCCAATATGTTGAGCAGTGTCTCCACCAATTGGAACTTTCTATTACTCCTTTCTGTCGTGCTCATAGCAATACTGACCAGTCTCTTTCCTCTCGTTCTATGTTCTACCTGGTAGGCATCAAATTTGTTTTGGTACAAACCCTTATTTGGAGAAATGGAAACTCTTCTCCCCTCATTTCCTGGGTCAATCGTCTATCTAGACGACCAACTACTACTTTTTCCGGAGTACTTGAGGACAATTTATTCCTAGCCTGTCCTACTTGTAGGACTCCTGGTAGATCTCATCAGAGGTGTACAGTCTGTTCCTTCATCTTCCTAACTTTCCTCTACACAGACAAAGCTTTTGCCTATCAAGCTTGTCTTATCTGGTGGCACCCATCTCAAAACTATCCTCTCTCTCCTGAAAGAAAAAGTTCTCCAGTCCTCCCTGAAGTAAACCAAAGTCCGGTCGGACTATCACTTGGGGGCTGACAACAACACTTGGAAAATAAAAGGATGGAGATGAAAGCAAAGAACTTTGGTGTAAAGCTCAAGAGGTTAGAGCTGGCTCCACCAGCTATGACCAACTCGAGTATTTATACATTAGGACTATTCTACTGACATCTGGACTACATGAGTAGCGTTCAAAGGTTCAGTTACATAACCGGAAAAAAACTGTAACTTAACTGGACTGTAACCGACTGTAACCGAACTGTCTAGTCACAGTCACAGCCAATGATGCTCAGTCACAGTTATAGTTATACCCAATATCCACAATCATAAAACCGATAGAAAACCGGTTCAAACTGGTAATTTGTCAACCTATTTACTACAAACGTGCAACTCAAACTACTCATATCAGCTCCGACTACCATCTCCCTTTCAACAGCTCAAACTTTCCATCCGGCTGCTCAAACTACTCGACCAGTATTAGCTCCGCATTTTCCTTTTATGGTAATCCCGTTGATCAATCAAAGTTTTCAAAGTAAGTACTCACCTGGTACTATGCCGGTGGGTAGACATCTGCCAATGGATGCAAGTTATGGATTATTCAAGTTTATGGTAGTAGGGGGATGGGGAAATGTCAGAGTCAGTAGATGATGAAGGAGAGGAAGAAAGCAATACTGGTAAATTTTGTCACACATCACATTGTGACTGGAATGATGACTAACTTGGATTTATATAGTATCATGATTAAAACCGACTATAACCGACTATGTAACTGCAGTATAACCGTGCATAACCAGTTTTAGATGGTTCGGTTTGATTTCATGCTGAGTCTGGGATTTCTGTGACCGGTTAGAGTTAAGGTTATGCCAAAAAAGATAAAATAATTGGACTGAACCGGACTTTAAAACACTATACATAAGGCATGACTTACATACATTCTAAGTGACTGAATGTCTACATAATGATATAAGGGAGTGGTTAGTAATGTGATGATAGTGGTGACGATATGGTGATGTAATGTTCTGGGTGTCGAGGGCAAAGGGGTGAGTCACCTGACCGTAGTCTGGGTTTCTGGTCTTAGTCCAATGTGTCAGAGGGGCTGGACTGTGACGGACTGTGCTCTGGACTGTGAGCGGTCGGTCGGTAACAGTGATTTACAAGTTTGCAACCAACAGCAACTAGTCCTGCTCGGTTTCGGTTGCGGTTGAAGGATCGCTGTGAGTGTTCAAGACCAGTCTCGGTCCGGTTGCGGCAAAAAAAGGCAAAAAAACTGGACTGGACTGGACCTTAAAACACTATTTACAACACTCCCATTGTCTTATTTCCAGCAGTATCATACTCCTGAGTCCAACAGTTCCAGTTCCCTTCTCTTTTCCCAGCCTGAATAATGAAAAGCTGAGAAGAAGGTAGCTGAGTTAAAACTCTTAGATGATTTAACATTAGGACTAATCAATGCTTTCAATTTCCAGAGTATCTGGAGTTCCTCCAAACCTGCACCTTCTCACTTGACCACTGCCACTTCAGGCTCCTCGTCCTCATCCCGGATGCCTTCTCCATCAATTCTTCTACCTGTTCCACAACCAAATTCACCACCCAGTTATATCTTTTCTCATCAACCAAACTTTGCTGAAGATGCCCATTCCATGTCACCAAGTGAACATCAATGAATGGCCTCTCTCGTTCTTTGACCATGTAAGTCACCTGCAGACTCAATAGGAGTCACTATGGTTTGAGGGAAGAAGAACTGAAAGCCAAGATTCAAACAACATGGACATGGTGGATGCAAGGGTAAACACCCTCACAATCTTAAGGACCCTTCCATCTGGCTGAGGAACACTATTTTGGTTGCCTGGTGCAGCCAGCTTCCCATCAACAATCCAAATGTCTTACATGTCTTAGGCCATAACAGGATCTATTTTCCAGTTCACATAGAGAAACCAGAGCTTCCACCTCTCACTTGGGATCCTGCCCACCATCACAACATTCTTTTCACTTTGGCTTATCTCGACGAGTCACTTTTTTCCGTCTATACTTCTGCAGGCTGGGCCTTCCCAACACAATCCTATGAAGACCCCGTTGTCAAGGCCTGTCCAATTCATTGGGCTGGCTATGAAATACTTCACAGGGACCACTTTCCTCTGGTGCCTGAGGAGTGCCAAGTATTCAGGTACTCACTCCTTTAGAGTCCTCCATCAAAACTTTAGACTTGAAAGTGCACAGGAGTAGAGGGAATATGAAATCTCTACTATACGATATTGGAACAGGAACTTTGATGCAGAGATGTGTCGACAATCTGTTTTACTCAATCATCCTTCTACTTGTGATTGGATTACAGATTACTTACATACTGGTGATACAGATACTTTAGCCTCTTCTTTTGAGGACAATGTCTTCTTTTATGAACATTCCAGAGCAGCTGATGAGGTTGGCAGAATTGATGCCAAACCAGAGGCAATGGCTAGCCATTTGCCAGTAGTATTGTGCCAAGCCTGCCTCGGCTTTGAAGAACTCAAGCTTGGAAAAAATGAAGCTTGAGCTTCTATTGACGGCTCACTAGGGCCCAGGGTCCAGCTTGGCTTCAACCCCAGCATGTTCAGAGAGACAAGAAGGATGCTACTACAAAATTGACATATTAACGCCACAGCCATCCAAGTCATCCGACACCTCAATAACCAACTCCGAGTCTCCATCATCTTGAGACAAACCCACTGCCTCTTCATTCCCATACTCTGCCAACACTAATGGATCTTGCACCTCGTGGAATAATAGGTCTCGCCAGATGAAACATTTGAGGCACTGCAATGCTTCAACAATATCAGCATTGAGTCGGTTCCCAGGCCAGCGCTTACTTCTTGAAACCAAAGTTGCCATGATTGAGAGGTAATCACAAGCTAGGAAGCTCAAAACTGGATATCTGCCAGACACATTGAGCATTGTATGATTGATATATCAGTAGTGTTTAAAGGTTCAGTTGCCAAACTGGAGAAAGACTGATGACTGAACTGGACCTGCAATGGTTGCAACCGGACCTCAGTTGCCAGTCTGAAAGGTCTGAAACATCTTGACATCATGAGCAAGAAGCTCTTTGTATTCCATCAAGTTCACCTCTTCTACATAACTAGCATTGATGTTTGCGGCATCTTGAAGAGTGTGTCGCCAATGGTGCTTGATGATTTGCAGATCTTCGAATTTGTCTGCACCAAGATGAGAAAGTTGCTAAGTCGGCCGGAGTTGTAGCTGGTTGCATAGCCACTAGACAGTTTCTAAATGCAGTCTTGTTTGCTATTGCAAGGCTCTAGTACATTCCAAATTGGCTCAGCGCTCAGCAATTGTCTCTACCACACTCACCTGGTCACATCTCGACTGTTCCATCAGGAAGGTAGAATCTCACTGTAATATGGTCTGAGTGTGTACCTGTTGCAACCGACTGCGACTGATTGGTACAACCAAAGGGAACCAGTTGTCGACGGTTTCGGTTTGGTCTGTATTACAGCTGGCCCGGGTAGGGTCAGTTGTAGACTTGAGGGTGAGGGCTAGAGACGAAGGATAGACCGAGCAAGTGTAACACCTGGCGAAGTCCAGAGACTAAGTGTTCTTTCAAGGAGGAACTCACGAAGAGTCTCGTCACTCGAAGACTATGGGCTAAGGGACACACCCGAGAAGGGCAGAGGATCAAGGGGACGAAGGACGAAGGCACTCGAGGATTTGCAGAGGATACTTGGTTGGATTTCAAGTAGCTCTTGCTTAAGATAATACAAAAGACGAGAAGGGTTCTTAAGTACTACGAGATGGAAGGCGATAGAATCGCAAGGAAGGGAGGAGTCATCCGCAGTGATGAATGAGTCAGAAGCTGCGGAATGTTATGTGTACAGTAAGCGAAGAATGATGAATGATATCATCATGAGTCAGGAGAGATAGATAGGGAGATATCAGATCAGCGATAGGAACGAGTAGGAATGGGATCGGAGAAAGGCGGACCCTCAGTGATATGAAGTATGTGAAATCACCCGAGGTCTAGAATACATTGTGAATACAAGGTAAAGGCGATAAGCGAAGGAAAATGAGAGGGAAAAGAGATACATAGTGAACCTTGGAGATAATCATAACAGTCTGTTCTCTCTCGACCTAACTGGGGGACCGGTCCCAGTCCGGTTGTGTCCAAATGTGGAAGCAAAACCAGACACATTTGGACATAACCGGACTGGACCATTGAATTCACTTGGCCAACCATGTGAAAAGATATTTATAACTACGTAGACCAGTGTCAGGTGTGTGCCCTCATGAAGGAATTGTCAAAGCCACTGGCCCACATAATGCAGTACAATTTTTCAGCAAGCAACTGGCTAGCCAATGGACTCTATGGAAACACATGCTGATGCAATCTCGGCATAACTGCCACTTGTTATTCAGTTATGAGAAATATGCCTACTACATACATTCTAAGAAGTAAATATGTTTTGGCAAAAGATTGTATGTAGTGGAGTATTGTTTCGGCATGTTAGGCAAGCAGGTTAGACCCTATGGAAGCATATACCAATTCAATCTCGGCATTATTTCCACTTGTTATTCAGTTATGAGAAATATGCCTACATACACTCTAAGTAGTAAATAGGTTTCGGCAAAAGATTGGAATGTATGTGTGGGTATCATGTTCCAGCATGTTTGGCAGTCACTCAGGGTCCTATGATGGCTCTCATTGCTGGTTTCTCGGCATGATTGTACAATATGCATTAGTTTTGTAAAATTCCATTACTCTGTACAATGACAGTACTCTAAGTGCAATTCTTCCTTCGGCAGAGGAATGTATGTGTGGGAGGGATGTTCCAGGGTTTTATGGAGGCCCTCCTTTCCACAATCTCGGCATAATTGTACACTGTGACTCAGTTTGATAAAATTCCTCTACTATGTACCCATCACTCTAAGTGCAATTCTTGCTTCGGCAAAGGAATGTATATATGGAGGTGATGTTCCTGCATAATTGGCAGTTACTCAGGGTCCTATGGTGGCTCTCCTCACCACTTTCTCGGCATAATTCTACCACTATGATTGAGTTTTACATTTTATAAAATTTCCCTCATATGTACTCAGTACTCTAAGTGCAATTCTTGCTTCAGCAAAGGAATGTGTGTGTAGGAGTGATGTTCCAGCATGTTTTTCATTCACTCAAGGTCCTATTCTGGCTCTCCTCACCAGTTTCTCAGCATCATTGTACAGTATGATTCAGTTGTATACAATAATACATGTTAGTGGAATAGAATCAAATGGAATCACAATGTCCAATTATGCTGAGATAGCAGCAAGTAGGGCCACCATGGGATCCCATGTGACTGCCAGAACATAATTCCTACACATACATTCCTCGGCTGAAGTAAGAATCACTTTGATAACTGAACACATGTTAGTCATTTACTACTAAGATTGTATGTAGGCATATTGTTCATAACTGAATAAAATGAGGCAATTATGCCGAAATTGCATTGGTATGTGCTTCCATAGGGCCTGAACTACTTGCCTAACATGCCAAACATGACTCTAGTACATACAATGTTTTGCTGAGACATGATTACTACTCAATGTGTTTGTAGACATATTGCTCATAACTGAATAACAAGTGGAAGTTATGCCGAGATTGCATTGGTATATGCTTCCATAGGGCCTCAGCTACTTGCTTAACATGCCAAAACATCACTCTAGTACATACAATCTTTTGCTGAAACATATTTACCATTGAGAGTGTATGTAGGCATATTTCCTATTATTGAATAACAAATGGCAGTTATGCCGAGATCTCATTGGTATGTGCATAGATATGACCTAAGGTTCTCTCCTAACATGCCGAAACATTACTCCAGTACATACTACCCCTTGCCGAAACACATTTACTTAGAGTAGTATATGTAGTAGGCATATTTTTTTTTAAGTGAATCAGAAGTGAAGTTATTCTGAAGCTGCATCAGTATGTGCATACATAGGACCTAATGTGCTCGCTTAACATGCCAAAACATATTTATCACTTAGAGTAATATGTAGGCATATTTCTTATAACTTAATTACAAGTTGCAGTTATGCCAAAATTGATGCAGTATGTGCATAGATAGGACCTAATGTAGTCGTATAACATGCCAGAACATTATTTTGATACATACATAGCTTTGCTGAAATATATCAATTCAGTTATGTAGCTAATTGTCGGGCTTAGAGCTATACTCCAGATTTTTGGCATAATCCAGGAACATTTTCACCTCAGTGGGAATGTTGGGGAGAAGTATGTCCACCCTCTGCTTTTGTTCCAGAACGGCATTGACATTGCCCAGTCCCTTTGCCCATGGTAATATAAGTTTGAGGAATAAAAAAACTCAACAGCAATAACTGTCATCATCACAACTTACCCACTGGCACAACAGTGCCCAACCTTTATCCACTCGCCATGCTTAAAGCCAAGGGTACTGTTCAAAAGTCCCAACGTGAACAATGACCGACTGATCCCTTGGCACTCAGGATTCCTCTCAACGTCATTGTCCTCTATAAATCCCTTGTTGTCTCTCTCTTGAGGCTACTCTTGTTTTTACTTGGATCAAGCATAACAAAAGGTCAATGTTTCTTTCTTAACCCTACCATTGGAAGTGGAGCCTTCCACCATTTTGTGCTTCAATGACCTTCAACCAAGGAGGACCCAACCTCCTTCCTAGCCTTCCCCACAACCACTTCCTCACTGATGCTTCTGAGCCCTCTCAAAATCTGAAGAAGAACCTGTCAGTGCTAGCCCCCGAGTGATAGTCCAATAGTCCGACTAGTGTTTAAAAGTCCAGTTCAGTTCGGTCTTTTACCTTTTTTGGGCAAGACCGAACCATAACCGGTCTTGGGAATTTGCTGAAATAAAAAAAACCGAACCAAAACCGATAAAAACTGATTTTTCGGTCTTTATCGGTCTTTTGCTGGTCCGGTTACGGTTATGAACCGGTTTTTTTATGCTCAAAAATAGCACTCACCTTCAGCTTTCTACCACTATTTTTTTTATGTAAAACGGTTCACACGCGACGGAGATATGATCATTGTAAGATTTGATGCATTATGGCTCTTTAGACAGCTAGTGTTACAAACCTCTTCATTTTCTACTTTTCGAAGTCACGTGACCTGCTTAGTCAGCATCACGTGACCACTTATATACTCCACCTTTTGTTTCTCACTTTTCACTTTTCAAAGTCACGTGACTTGCACAGCCATAGGTCACATGACTTATCCTGGTAGCACCCGTTAGACACTTACCATAATAGTTAGCATAGCTTATCCAGACCGGCCCTAAGCTGGTCTGTGCACACATGTCAGTAGTATAAATACTTGAATGCAGCGACCGAACAAGCCAGTCTTGTTCTGGTTGGATTCTCTCTAACCTACACATTCCCCATCCCTTAGTCCTTGTCCCCTTGTTGAGGTGCCATAGTCCTTTTTGGATAGAGGTTGCCTTCATAAGAACAAGACTACTTTTACTATCTCACCTCACCCGTCACCGGTACACGTGACAAAAACTTTTTATCTAAAGCACTTCGTCATTGTCGGATCCCAGACATAAGGGAGACCCCTCACATCAGAGGATAAAGAGAACCCTTGACCAGGTTACCGTCCAGGGGATTACAAACCCTTGATCTACAAATTGTATAGCGGGACCGTACATCCCACAAACTCGTTCGCTTTGCGAAGGCTACGACCTCATTCGAGAGGACACGCTTCGTCGCGAGTAATAGTATCAATCCCTACCCTGTGCATAGTGGGTCAGCACACACTTTCGAACGAGCATAATTGTTATCGAGGTTGCGCGTGATATAACCTAAACGATCCGCGGGTAATACCTACCCATCCGCTTGACGGGCAACAGATATCGCCTGCGTGCACTCCCTGGTTCCCCCACCAGAAAGTCGTGCTCGTGACACGACCCTTGCCAAAGAAGATTTCTTTTCCAGATCCGAGTGACGTGACTCCCCGTGAGATCCTCCTCGTTATATGAGTATTATGCTCATCCTCCTCGTCGGAACTTTTTCCTTCCTCTATTGCTTCACCGTCATTGCCTACCTCTTCTACCATCTATCGAATCAAGATGAAGGATATCACCTCGAATTGACTCTTGCAGGAAAAGAGTTCAAACTCAGCTTCCTCTCCCCCGACTACCATCGCCCCACCGAACCTGACCCGTGGGAAGTCAAAACCTTAAAAACCGATAACGGAGATTGGGAAGAAACACCCGAGCAATTCTACACCGCCAACACTTGGACTCCACAACTCTCCCAAGCCGGAATCGCACTACTCCAAGAGATCAACGAGGAAGTTTCCGCCACCATTACAGATGAACAGGTCATTGCTGCATGGCCTGTCTAAAAAACATCGCCCATCATTCCGCAATACTTTGGAAATGTATCCCTCGCTGTGAGAGAAACCATCCCTGTCCCTCGATTACCCATAAAGGAGGAAGATCCAAACGACGATCAAATCGGATTTGGATTTAAACTAGATCTAGTCGGAGATTGGCCTTTTGAAATTAAAAACGACTTTTTGAACTCGCTTGAAGGAAAACTTGCAATCCGCGCCCCCGACATTGATCCCTTTGATCTTTACGAAAGTCACGCGGAATACCAAATAGAATATGACCGCCATGTCCGACGACCTCATGGACCCACACAGAACATTCAACCCAATGAGAGGATCGGGTCGGAGATTGACATCCGACGACCCGCCGCCCCAACCCTTGACGAGCGCAAACATCCCACCGCCGGACCTCGACGCTCGGCTCACATTGCTCTACAGCACAATCGACGACCTGAAAAAAGAGTTACAGGACGCCTGGGACAGCACCCAAAAGGCCCATGACCGACTAGACCAAGAAAGCGAAGATCCCCAACCCCAATCGGTGCTGTCACAAGACACCCTGAATTCCATAGCAGCTCTTCGCCTTCTAGACACCTCTGGCTCATCAGGGAACTGGAAAAAGTGCGCCGAGATCGTTCCTGATCCTGGGAAATTCGATGGAACGTATAGTCGCTACAATGAATGGTGGACCAAGATCATGGCCTGGATCAAGGTTAATCCAGAAACCTTCACCAATAATAAAAAGGGTTGTCTAGCAATTCTCTCACGAGTAGGAGATGTCGGAGAAAAGGATAAGAATGGCGCTGGCGCTTGGGCTAGAAATGAGTTGAAGAAGCGACGAGGATTGGCTGATCATTTATGGCCAGATCCAGACGATCTCGAAATCTTGATGGATGGATGATTTCGAATTGGCAATGAAAGGGACATCACCCTTCGACGATTGATGGATAAGAAGCAAGGCCCAAAGGAACGAACTCAGGTCTTCCTCACAAGCTGGCTTGCTCTCTACAACCAAGCTAGATGCGATCCAATTATGGGTATTGCCCTCCTTGAAAGACATAGTCAACAGGAAATCATCAAACATATGTTCCTACAAGGAGAACGTCCCACGGCCATTGCCAAGTTCATCGCCACCATGCAAAAATATGCCAATGCAATCGAAGCATTCGAAACGCGATCCTCAGGCTCCTTCGCCCGCTGAGATCCCAATGCAATGGATATCGATGCTACCATAACTACTACCGACGTTCACAAAACGTCTCTGGGATGTTGCAACTGTGGAGGAGACGGACACCGTGCGAAAGAATGCAAGAAACTGTCGACCAGATGTAAAGATTGTCACAAGGGTTCTCGAGAGGCGGACATAGAAAGGAATGTCCAAAATTCAAACCCAGAAATGTGTGAGCCGCAGAAGGAACTGCAGAAACAAACCAACGCGCCACACAATCGCCTAACTGGGAAAAGGCGATACAAGGAATGGACTTAGAAGCGGCGCAAGCCTATTTTCATGATCTCGATGTAACTCAGGGAAAAGAGTAAGGGAGACCGTATCGGGTACGAGATCTCCCCCTCCTGAAAAACAAAAAAATAGTTTACTTATGGACTACCATACTCGACGCCTAGATAGTGCTAGTACAAACACTGTTTCCTCTTCTTTTTCTTCCTTTAATCGTTTCAATGTATTAGATAGTGATGTTTCTCTTGACTCGTCGTCATCTTGAAGTAGTATCCTACCAGATGACACAACCGAAGCCACGATCTCGAAAGAGCGTGCTCCCTGGGAAGGGAGGCTTAATTTGGCTTACAAAGAAAATAAAAAAATTCCCACCCCTCAGAACCCGACTGAGCGAAAGGTCCGCACTATGTGTCCACTTAGGGAATTAATCCTAAAAATAGATATAATTACGAAAAACAAAAACATCGAAGTAGCAGCACTCTTAGATAGTGGAGCAAACAGAATATTCATAGATACTGAATGGGCCAAGGCCCAACGAATACCCCTGAAACCCCTCAAACTTGTTGTACCAGTATACAATGTAGACGGAACTATCAACTCAGCAGGAGGCGCGAAAAAATCACAGCCAATGTGACCAACCTAGGACGAAACCAAATGATCCTAGGATACACCTGGCTACGCGAACACAATCCCTTAATCGATTGGGTACAAGGGACAGTCAAATTGAATCAATGTCCCACCTCTTGCCGAGCATTGAATGCCGTATATGAATCTCGATTAGATGAATCTGAGATCGACCACTCCTACCGAGTCCAGGGACTAGGCAAAGAACCTTCGGAAGGAATAGAACCCAAAGAAGCCTTCAAATTGGTACCTGAAGCATATCACAAATATCTGGATGTCTTCTCAAAGAAAGCAAGCGAACGCATGCCCGAAAAGAAAACGTGGGACCACGCTGTCGATCTAAAACCCGATTTCAAACCAAAAAAGGGTAGATTAATTCCCCTTAACCCTGTAGAACAGGATGAAGTCAAAGCCTTCATAGACGACCAACTGAGCAAAGGTTATATCAGACCTTCGAAGTCCCCTCAAACTTTGCCAGTGTTCTTCATTCCTAAAAAGGATGGTAAAAAGCGAATGGTCATGGACTACAGATATCTAAACGAGGGCACAATCAAAAATAATTATCCCCTCCCCCTCATTGGATCGATTGTTGATAAACTAAAAGGAAGCAAGATCTTCACCAAGATGGATCTCCGTTGGGGTTACAACAACGTGAGAATCAAAGAAGGAGACAAATGGAAAGGAGCCTTCGTCTGCCATCTTGGGTCCTACGAACCAACCGTGATGTATTTCGGAATGTGCAATTCCCCAGCTACGTTCCAGAACATGATGAACGACATCTTCGTGGATATGGATGACGTAGTGATTATCTACATCGATGATCTCCTCATCTTCACGAATAAGGATATGAAACATCATCAGGAAATGGTTAAAAAGGTCTTACTTAGAGAGACTACGAAATAACGATCTGTTCATCAAACCCAAAAAATGTTTCTTCGGGGTACAAAAAGTCGACATGCTGGGCATGGACGTCTCCTGCGATGGAATCTCAATGAACACTGAAAAACTCGACGGAATTGCTAAGTGGCCGGTCCCCACTAACGTAAAAGCCGTGCGAAGCTTCTTGGGCCTGGCCAATTTCTATCGCCGCTTCATCACCAATTATAGCCTAGAAGTGAGACCCTTACACGACCTAACTAAGAAAGATCAACCCTGGAAGTGGGAAACGGCTCAACAAAAGGCATTTGGTACGCTCAAAACTAGATTCACCACCATGCCCGTACTAGCATACCCGGATGACACGACCCCTTATCGTGTTGAATGCGACGCCTCGGACTTCGCCACAGGAGCCATGCTCTCTTCCTTGAAAGATGACAAATGGCACCCCGTCGCCTTTATGTCACACTCCATGACCCCCGAACAGTGCAACTACCCTATCACCGACAAAGAAATGCTCGCGATCATTTTGGCGCTCGAACAGTGGAAACACTATTTAGAGGGTGCTAGACATAACTTCAAGATCTGGACAGACCACAAAAACCTCCAGTATTTCATGAAAAGTCAAGATCTGAATCGTCGACAAGCGAGATGGGCTCAGTACCTCTCCCGATTCCATTACACTCTCGTGAATAAACCTGGTACCTCGATGGGGAAAGCCGATGCCCTCTCTAGAAGGGAAGACCATATGATTGGCATCGAGAATGATAATAAACAGATGACATTCATACCAGAATCTCGTATACGATCTCTAGAAGAGATCACCCTCTTCGATAAAATCAAATCCTCCCATTCTGGATGCACAGCTCCAGACGGGTCGATCCTCCGTGAAGGATTATATTATTATAGCAACAAACTTTGGGTTCCAAAGGAATTCCGACGTGCCGTGATGACGCAATTCCACAACCATCCGATCTTCGGACATAAAGGTGCCGAAAAGACACAAGATTTCCTCACCCGATATTATTCCTGGCCAGGTGCCAAAAAAGACATACAGGAATATTGCAAAGCTTGCGAGCGCTGCGCGCGTATGAAACCCACCAATCTTCCGCCAGCCGGAAAACTGCAGCCCTTAGAAGTTCCGGAAGGACCCTGGAAAAATGTGTCGGCCGACTTCATTACCGGCTTTCCCAGGTCCCACAGCTTTGACAGCATATTAGTAGTGGTGGATCGCTTCTCTAAAGGAGTTGCATTCATACCAACCATGAAAACCATTATGTCCAAAGGAACAGCCGAACTCTATAGAGATTACGTGTGGAAGCACCATGGCCTTCCCGATTCCCTTGTCTCTGATCGCGGACCCCAATTTGCTAGTCAAATGATGGTAGATCTACTCAAGTTGTTAAAAATCGAAAAGAAAATGTCCACGGCATATCATCCCCAGACCGATGGACAGACGGAGCGCATTAACTGCGAACTTAATCAATATCTCTGTCTTTTCTCCGCGGAAAAACAAGACAAATGGGTTGAATGGCTTGCCATTGCTCAGTTTAATTTCAATAATACTCACTCGTCCGCAACTGGCTTTATCCCTTTCCAGTTGACTAAAACATTCGCCCCACATCTCGGTTTCGAACCGTTGGACATCGGTAAAAGCTCCAGCCGCCAAGGAGTTTGCCGATGACATGAAAGCCAATCTTGAAAAGGCTAAAGACGCACTTCAGCGAACACGCGAACAAATGAAACTGCAGGCAGACAAACATCGGTCCGACGCTCCGGAATACAAAATTGGAGACCTCGTTTGGCTCAGTACTGAATATCTTGCTCTTGACAAGCGCCCATCGCGTAAATTAACGGAACGCTGGATTGGACCTAAGTTACCAAATCATAGAAGTTCACACAAATAGCGTAGGATTACTCTTCCCCAAATCCGTGAAAGCTCGACACATCGTCAATGTCTCTCGAGTCAAACCCTATATTTTGTTGTTCTACTAGAGGTTGTGGTAGTTCTTTCTCTTGTCAAGGAAAACATTAAGCAGACAACTACTAGAAAAGACAAGAACAAAAGAATACTAAAGGAAAAAGAAGTGCTTGTGTTGTAGAAGGAGCCTTCGCAAACATAGCTACCGTTGATGAAGACTCAATGGTATTTGAAATTTCGGATACTACTGATGAAATCTTACTGGAACAGGTTTCCAATGATGTTTCCATCATGTATGTTGAGTATGCCAATGAATATATGGTAACGAGAGAAGATAAGGGTAAACACAAGTGGCCCAATCTTCCCTCATAGTGTCTACTCTTGCTAATGCTATCAATCAGGATGACGGCATGAATCATGCCAGACCTAGTCTGTCCTTTCCTACTCCTCCACATTAAAGATACAATTCTTACAAGGGACAGCAGATGGATATCAAAACTGGTGACTACTACCAGATCCCTGCTCCACAGAAAGAGAAGGAAGTTACCCGAGTTATAGAATGGTACAATGGTGACACTCAGAGGAATCAATACAGGTGAGGTCCAGTTTCTCATCATATGTTCTGGAAGCTAACGTGAATAATTAAAACAACATGTTGGTGCTTAAAGGATGTCCTGCCAGTATCTTGGTTAGTAATCTTTCCATGTTTCATTGATGAGCCAGTGTCTAATTGGTCTTTGAGGGCTCTAGCTTTATCTGTCAACTTTGTGACTCGTTTCTGGTGCATGGCTGATGAGGGAGGATATAATTTTTTTTTGACATATGTTTGTATTTCAGGTTTGAAATGGAGGCCAGTTCTAAATATGGAGTTAGTAAGCAATGTAGCAGCTCAAATTGATACTTCCATAAAAGGAAAGTGTGGACCTTCACTTTCCTTTTATGGTAATCCATTGAGAAAATCAAAAATTTCAATGTTCATAGCTAGCACTCACCTACTATGAAACATCTGAATGCTTGTTCAAAGAAAATAGCAACTACTAGTAGTACTCACCTGGTATGATATTTCACAGTAGATGCCAATGGGTGCTTGAACTTGAAGTTCAAGTTGAATATTGATGGTAGGGGGATGGGGAAATGTAGTAAGAGTCAGTGGAAGATGGAAGAAAGCAACGCTAGATAAAATTTGTCACATGTCACATTATGACTGGTATGATGACTACATGCAACCAGCTGCCAACCAGTCTCAACCTGGACAGGTTGCAACTGATGGCAACTGGGTATGCAACCGATGGCAGTCGGTTACATGCAGTTTCAGTCCAGTCCATCGTGAATACATTAACTTAGAAGACCGGTTATATTCCGGTTGCTACCAAAAATGGTAAAATAACCAGACCGAACTGGACCTTCAAACACTAACTAGAGAGCATGTGAAGGCTGAGGAAAGGATTCAAAGATGGGTGAATAGGAAATTTTAAGTGAACAAAGTTTTTATACCAGGCAGTACATGGTGAGTATGTTGTATGCATTCGAGTTAGTTTACATCTTTGCTAAACACAATTAGCTCCAAGTGATCTATGACAGCCTGGAATATGGTTTAGAAATCCTAGATGGATATTCTAATGTGTATAGATAGTAGAAACTATATATAAAAGATAGGAAGTCTAGTAGAAAACTTACTAGAGTTGAGATGAGAGTAGTCGAGACTAAGAAGAGTTTTCTACACTTGTTGAGAGTGAAGTGAACTGATATTCTAGGAAGAGAAGTTCTTCCTTATATACTAAAGTACATGTTTGTATCTTTTATGATATAGAATATCATAGAATGATTATGCAAGAAGTTCCACCAGATTCATTACCAGATTGATCATACCAATCAAGTAATCATCTCTTGTGTTGATGTATTCTTTCAGGAGAAGTTTGAAAGTGAGCTTCTTGAGAAGTATGAGTTTGTCCTTTATGTAAAGGACTATAAGGTTGTAATGTCTTAGATGTCTCTTCTGACACGAAATAAGATGGAGAAGGTAAAGGAAGAGTCATCCTGAAGTCCAGAAAAACCCCCCAACCAGTAGATTGAAGATTTCAGTTAGAAGTATTTAAAGGTGGTTGTGATGGTGATGGATTTACAGAAGTTTGAGGTCCTATTACATTCAATACATGAAGTTGTTGTAGAAATACTATGGATGGATAAGATGAGCTGATTAGGATATATCTTATCTTGTCTAACAACAAGGAAATACTACTTCATCAAAAGTGGAAGTGAAAGATATGAAAATATGTCAACATGTTGGACAGACACCAGAAGTGATAAGCTTTGGATCCTTGTTCATAGCCTAGGAAGACTATTTCTTCTGCCTTTGGTGCTAGCTTGTTTTGTCTCAAGTCTTTTGGAATGAATACACTTGCTTCACAACCAAAGACTCAGAAGTAAGAAACATCAGGTTTATTACCTAGGATTATGTTGTCTTATAGGTTGTCTATTATTTCTCCATTTACCTTGTAAACAATACTCACTTCCTGCTCAACCGAGCCATCGATTAGTCTCCCTCTTGGTTGACCCTCTTATCTCTTATCTCTTATCTCTTGTCTTTGTATCGTCTTAACTGCCTATCTCTTTATCTTGACTCCTTGATATGGTCTTCTCTCTTTCACTGCTACTGACGCTGCTTGGTCCGTGCACTCCGCACTTCCTATAAATACTCCAGTAGCATGATGGTGTTCCTTAGCTAGTTCTGCACAATACAGTGTTATCTAACTTTTCTTCCACTTACTGTTTGCAAGTGAGACCTTCTTTGTCCTTATTAGACTTGATTGATCTCTTCGTGAATATGCTTAAAGCCAAGGATACCATTCGATAATGACTCGCAGGGCTTCTCGTTCACCACTGAGATGGGTGGTGGTAAGGTCACGGAAACGGACACACTGCAAGTCCACAATGTCAACTGATGCTGAACCACAAGCATCAGACAATGGAGAGCAGTCAAGCATGCATGACTCACCATTGAGAAAGTGTCACTGCATCCGTCAAGTGTCCATCACCTCGACTCATTGTTCCTGGGCTAGCTCGATCCATGATCGTTCCCGAGCTAGCTCAACTCATCGTTCCCGGGCTAGTTCAGTTGCTACTACCCGTCATTCCGAGATGGACGAGGAAGTCGAGTTGCTTGAACTTGAAAGTGACAAAGAAATGATTGAGTTGACATTGAGGGTGTCAAATGTTCTCAAACAAGGCATTGAGGATGGTAGCAGCGGCGCTGAAGGGACGAGGATGAGTTGAGGAATCATTTGAGTCTCTGGATATATAACTCAAATCAGTACAGTGTTTGGGCGATGAAGAAGACAAAGACGGGGAATTGAAGCCGGTGAAGAAGGAACGGGTGAAGGACATACTCACCATTTTTTCCAACCTCTGCAAGGTCAAATTCTGTCATCCCAGCAGGAAGGTCAAGCTTCTGAAGGGCCGTTGGTGTATAGTTTGCAGGTCAGTGACTCGGAAGACACTCTACATGGCCAATGATACTTACATTGCACCAAAGAGGCGACAAAGCATTTGTCGAGAAGCATGGGAAGCGCAAGGCATTTCATCTTGGTTCTAACTTGTCGCAGCTTCATCAAATGGATAGATTGTGTGTCAAGGATCAAGTTCAGGTAATCACTAATCACTTATGATTCAAGTATTCGCGTTAACGACGTGCGAACGACGTGCGAACGACGTGCGAACGATCATCTCCGATGCTAACGGTATTCAACATCTTTTCTCATCTGACGGTCATCCCTCCCTTTGGCTCGCACGGCGTGGGATAAAGTTGATGAAGTTGTTGAGATGTAGTTAGACTATAGTTTGTTCTGTCTGTCATATGTATCTTGTACTGTGATTTTTGCAACCAGTTTGATGCACCTCGCCAGAATTGGCAACCAGCAACTGCAAGGAATCTCCAGGACTGCAACTGGCAACCGCAGTCCAGTCCTAAATGGCAGTCGCGGTCCGGTCTAGTTGCTGGTCTTGCCAGCAGTCCTAGACTGGACTTCAAAACACTATGTGTAAAGATGAAATGGATCTCACAGTTCTGGGATGACACAGACAAGACCACAGCAGTGCATGACACAATAATACAGCTGGAACGCAAACATTCAAGTTGACTATGCTAAAAACTTGAGTTCAACTAATATTTTATGGCTCCCAAGATGACAGAATATCATGCAACCAAGATATCTGAGGTCACAGTTGAGCTGGTTTGTGGTCCTCATGCAACTACTACTACTAGTTTACAGGAGTTAGCAGCACTGTAGTATGGCCTTGAAAATGCATGGAGTACCCCCACCAGACAAAGTGACTCGGAATCTCAGTCGGTCCAGCGGGAATTTGATGAATATGTTTCTGCACCACTTTGGAGTACACCAGACTGGGATCCCTTGATATTCTGGGTGGTAAGTAGTACATTGATTTGGACTTTAAGATTTCTGATTATCGTGTTTATGCTGTAAGTGCAAGCATAACATGTCCTATTATTTTCCAAATCACAATGGATTATCTACCCATCCAGGCCTCGACAATTCCATGTGAATTGTCTTTTCTTCCAGTGCTTAGACAAATACCTGTTGGTGCAATCAAATCATGGACACCTTGATAGAGGCCCTCCAAATGCTCAAGTTCCATCTGAAGAAGCAACAGTTGCATTTCACCCGTGGACTGACCACAAGGCAGGCTGAGCTTCTTGATGATGATCCAGAAGAGCTTAATCATGACACTCGCTCAACCTGCACTGAGCAGCTCAACCAGCTAGTTAACCAGATGGTGCAAGAGGAGGAGATGGCCAACTTTGTAGCTGATGCTGTGGAAGTTTTTGCTTTGTCATAGTCACAGTCTCATAGATTACTTGTATCCAATATTCCTTGGAAGTTACCGCTGAGCATGCGCTCATGTACTATCATATCAGACAATTGTGGTATTACTCTTGTTATTGCAGACTTGTGTTTTGTGGCCTATTGTGGGGGTGAGAAAACTCACTTCCAAAACTGGTCTTTTTTGTTCAATACTTTTTAAGATGGTGAAGACCAACAACAATGGGGCACCAAAGTGTTCACAGCCTAAGTGTAATGTCGGACCTAGTCCAGGTCGGTCGAAGGTACAGGCTTCAAGAACTGATTGGGTCAGGCTCAAATGGTGTGTATCTTTTCCTTTCTTTTCTTCAGTGTACCAGTGGCACAGGAAGCTGAATGAGCCACTGCAGGCAAGGTGCACCGGGCAACTGACCTGGTAGATGGCAAAGAAGTTGCCATCAAGATTGAGCATATCAAAAGGCCTCCTTCTGCCCTCAAACATGAGCTCCGAGTCAATCTGCTCAGTCATCTGAAGGGTATGGAAGGTGTCTCTCAAGTTCTCTGGTTTGGCTCAGACTTGGAGACAGGGCAATTGAAGGTACTTGTCCTCGAGCAGCTAGGTCCCTCCCTTGAGCAAGTTTTTTGTAAATGCAACTGTACCTTTACCCTCTCCACTATCGCTTATATTGGAGAACAACTGGTACATTTCAAATTTCAATACCACCTAACCAAATAGTCTGAATGACTATGTTATTAGGTTGATCATCTACGGAGTGTTCAAGTTTGCCGAATTTATACCAGTGACAACTCTTTGCAGCACTAACTTGAAGGTGTGCACGGACACTGCCAAGAGTCTTGAAACACTTGTGGCAGGCTGGACAAATAGTGGGGTCGTCATCTTCAGTATGCCAATGTTCCACATTGACGTTCAATGCTTGAAGAGTGGAATGATAACCTGACATGGCCCAATTGGTCCAGTAGGAGGAAAGAAGCCTTAGGCTGGGAGCATGCAAAAACAACTCTAAATAACACATTGTACTAAACAACACGTGAACATGATAAGCTTTGTACCAATAATGGAGGGTATAATTTTCGGTTTGATTTCATGCTGAGTCCGGGATTTCTGTGACCGGTCAGAGTTAAGGTTATGCCAAAAAAGGTAAAATAACCGGACCAAACCGGACTTTAAAACACTATGCACGTTTGTAGTAAATAGGTTGACAAATTACCAGTTTGAACCGGTTTTCTATCGGTTTTATGATTGTGGATATTGGGTATAACTATAACTGTGACTGAGCATCATTGGCTGTGACCGTGACCAGACAGTTCAGTTACAGTCGGTTACAGTCCAGTTAAGTTACAGTGTTTTTCCGGTTATGTAACTGAACCTTTGAACGCTACCCAGGACTGTTCCTTCAGGGTTGAAAAGGGTTAAGGGGTTACTGATGTTGGCGAATCCATCAATGAATCGCTGGTAATAGTTACATAGTCCAAGGAAGGACTGAACCTGCTTGACAGTCTTTAATATTGGCCAGTCCGCGATCACCTTGGTCTTGTCTCCTGTTGTAAATCACCATCACCGTCCGATTGTAGTCCGGAAGCACAGTCTGACCGCAGTCCGGCATCACCGACAGTCAGGACTAGAGTCCGGACATACTGCATCTCCTTGCATGTCGACCCCCTCTTTAGATACCACCTGCCACCAGGACCAGGACCACTGCCACTGCCAGTGGGAATGCTTTGAAGACCAAAAAGTGTCCGGAGAACGGCACGTTCATTTGCTAAGGTAGTATCACGATGGTTGAGAGGGGTGCTGGTCTTCACAAGAACTGAATGATCTTTGTCGATGAGGTTAACTGCTCGATACATAGAGCCTGTGAAATTTTCAAAACGAGTCAGTCATAGTTGATGAATTGAATGGTAAGTTGTGGTCGTACCGTGGTCACAGCTCCCTATATTTTGCTTCAGCCTGAATCTTCCGTCAATGCGGATGACTCAGAGCTGCATGATCCGGTGGAGTATCGTTGTGCATAAGTATTGTCACTCCTGGCAAGTTGGAAAATGAATGTTCGGGACAGACTGTTGAAAATTTCGGTCAACGTTGACTCCTCATGGCGCGATTACCATTCTCGGTCAGCGACACTTTAATCGGTCTCGTCGAAGACTTGAGTAGGTTCATACTAGGATTGCGAAAAGAAAAAACAGACAGTAGATTACTTGTACAGTCTACGAATCTACAATTGGAAATCTGCGAAGACAACATCGGAGGCTATGACCATTAGACAGCATTAGTCGGTGATGCTGATACATTGAGTCCACGTAGATGTCCGAATATCGTGCCTCCAAGCTTCCGGAGCAAGCAATGCAAGTAACCACCCAACCCGACGCCAATTCCCTTCAGGCGTTGGCAACTCAATACGGTCTTGATGATGTCTGGAGTGCTCCCACACCAGGTTCAGTTCAGACGGTTGAGCGCGAGTTTGAAGAATATACTGTAGCGCCACTCTGGGGCACCTCCGATCCCTTGGCATTTTGGGTCGTAAGTTGGGGTTCCCTAGACTCAGGATTATTGTTCTCACATGTCGTTCAGACCGCAAGGATCACCTATCCTACCATATTCAGGATTGCACTGGATTACTTGCCTATTCAGGCCTCTGCTGTTCCATGCGAGCGGATTTTTTCTTCCAGCGGCGAGACCGACACACACAAGCGAAACCGGATTAGTTGCATGTTGATGGAAGCATTGCAAATGCTCAAGTTCAAGTTGAAGAAAGATCGTCTGGATTTCACAAGAGGGATGTTTACAAGACAATCTGAACTTCTTCAGGATGACCCGGATGACCCACAGCACAACTCCTGTTTGAGCCAGAAGGATCAGCTTGATCAGTTGCTCAAGCAAGCACATCAGGACGAAAAGGAGGTCCCTGATTTTGTTGAGGTCTTCCCTCTTCAATTTAACTTCTCGTTGCTGTCACGGTATCTTTGTATGTCTACGGTCTCACTTTATGTATGATAGCACTTTTGTATAGCATAGTGGCGATGGTTGGTTTGGGGAGGAGGAAGGGAGAAATATGCTGGTACTTGACCGCCTG
Organism: Leccinum pellstonianum; assembly: GCA_038091735.1. Classification (NCBI taxonomy): domain Eukaryota; kingdom Fungi; phylum Basidiomycota; class Agaricomycetes; order Boletales; family Boletaceae; genus Leccinum; species Leccinum pellstonianum. The sequence continues at coordinate 29,303 of JBBPPA010000069.1, forward strand.
GGCCCTTCACTGGAGCAGGTGTTCAATGCCTGCAACCGCAGATTTACACTATACACCATTGCTGACGTCGCTGAACAGCTGGTGTGTTTCATCAACAGTTCCTTACTGGTTCACATTGGCTGATGTCAGGACAATTAGATTGACTGTTTAGAAAGCATCCACGACCACCATTTCATCCACCGGGACATCAAGCCGAGTAACATTCTCATTGGCTGTGGCTCGCAGTCTCATCACATCTACCTGATTGACTTCAGTCATGCCGCACAGTACCGACACCAGAAAACTCGACTCCATCACTGTTTCCATCAGAACCTGCCATTCGTTGGCACTCCCTCGTTCGCTCCGATCAATGGCCATCTTGGACACGAGCAGAGTAGGCGGGATGATCTTGAATCCCTTCAAGTTGCCTATGTTGTTATTCACTTATATTGTGGGATATTACCATGGGCGAAGGGACTGCCAGTAGGCGATGTCAATGCCATTTTGGAACAAAAGCAAAGGGTGGACATACTTCTCCCCAACATTCCCACTGAGGTGAAAATGTTCCTGGATTACACCAAAAATCTGGAGTATAGCTCTAAGCCCGACTATAACTATGTTCGAGGGTTGATGCAGGCGCTTCATAGTTGTTCAAAGCAGCCCACCAGCACAAAAGCAGAATGGGTGGCAGCTCGAGATGTCTGCTGGGGAAAGCAAGGCCCTTCCGCTGGCGCAAGGTATGTTCTACTAAAACCACATTTCATTCATATATCTTACCCATTCATACAGTCGACACAACATGTATACCAATGTGAAATCAGCAAAAAGCAGACTACTCCCCTCTGTGACTCTCAATCCTCCTCGCCGAAGTGCTCGCATCCGCTGACAGCTTACGGCCCATCATAGGTCCTCTGTGAGGCCCTGACTGGTTCTATTTCCTTTTTTTTATTTGCACTAGTTGGAAATAGTTGAGCCAAATTGAGCCGAGCCGAGCTATGACTTTACCCTGCCAGGCTGAGGCTGAGGCTTTATCCTAGGTTATCAAAAGGGTATCAATATCACTTGTGACCATTTTTTCCACAAAGAGATTCATATCATGGCTGAAGAATGTGAACGGTATGCTGCCAGAGTAGATGGCTGGAAGAGAGGAACATGCTGAAGAAGTGGAAAGGGCAAGGGAAGAGGGAAGGAATGTAGAGCTGCTGAAAGGAAGAATTAGATGTAAAGAGATGAAGCTGGCACTGTTCAGGTTTCTATATGATCAACAGTAGACAAAATGAATGTGAATGTGAAATCTATGTCAGGGGAAAAATATCTGAGTAATGAAAGTAGATAAGAAAAAAGCCATCACCAAAGGCTGGGATTAACCCAATGGTAAAATAAGATTTGGAAATACCACTCTGAATTCTAGCAAGTTCAATTTTCCTCTTGATGTTGTGCAACTCATGAGCAAGAGCAGCAGCAGCTTGCTCACTTTTGTTACAAACCTCTTCATTTTCCACTTTTCCAAGTCACGTGACCTGCTTAGTCAGCATCACATGACCACTTTTAATACTTCACCTTTCGTTTCTCACTTTTCACTTTTCCAAGTCACGTGACTTGCACAGCCATAGGTCACATGACTTACCCTGGTAGCACCCGTTGGACACTTACCATAATAGTTAGCATAGCTTATTCAGACTGGCCCTAAGCTGGTCTGTGCACACATGTCAGTAGTATAAATACTTGAATGCAGCAACCGAACAAGCCAGTCTTGTTCTGGTTGGATTCCCTCCATCCTATACTCTTCCCCCCCAGTGTCTTTGTGATTGTTGAGGTGCCATAGTCCTTGTTGGATCTAGGTTGCCTTCAACTTTGAGCCTCAATACACATCCTTTCGATTGCAACAGCTGTCTCATAAGTAGTGTTTTAAAGTCTAGTTTGGTCAGGTTTTTTGCCTTATTTAGGCATAACCCAATTGGTAGTGATGTGCCTGAAATATAAGCAATCCCAACCTCCATATTGATAAATTCTAAATATATTGATATCACAGTCAAATCTTGATGGAAAAATATGCTAAAAATATGGCAAAATCAGGGAAATGTAGTGGATATAGGGGTATAAATAGCACAGCCACCATGACTGGTTTGGACTGGTTTTGAAAATTTCTTAAAAGACAATTTACCTACTTGGTGACACAGTTTTTAATCACTCTGGTCAGTGATGGGAGATCCTCCTTTGTAAACATGTCAGAGTAATGCTGGTTGAGACTCTTCCCTTTTTTCCAGTTGGAGTTGGATTCATAGAACCCCCCTTGTCAAAGCCAAGAGCAACCTTCCATGTGACCAAGTCCTTGAGAAGAGTTAAAAGGCTATCTGTCAAATCCTAGCTTGCCAAATATCAGCTGGAAATACATGTACAAATCCATTTAAACCTACTAGATAACAACCTGAGCTGTTGTGATGTTCTCCTTGTTTTGGATCCGTGCTGGTTGAAAAATCTGTGTCCAAATCCACCCTCAAATCCACCTCAAATCCACCCTGGATTTCTACTGTGAACTTCCCTAATACATCTGAGATCATCATCATGGGATGGGGCAAAGAGGCAAAGTATCAACCATTTGGCTGCAACTACAATTATGTTGGTGATGACCTGGCATTATGATAATATAACCCTAATGGCCAAAAGCAACTGAAAAAAACTCAAAATCAAAATACTGCACACTTAGACCACACTAGTCTGAGATGACACCTTGCTCTCACCTGAAACTCTGACCATCTGACCAACTCTGACCATATAACCAACTCTGACATATAACCTGACTATCTTTGACCAACTATCTCTGACCAATAACCATCTCTGACCATTTCTGACCATGTTACCCACTCTAATTATCTGACCAACCTCTCTGACTGCCTGACTATCTGACCATCTAACTTTCTCTGACCATATGACCATCATTGACTATTTGACCAACTTTTACCATCTGATCCACTCTAACCATTTGACTATCTGACCATCTTTGACCATGTCATTCACTCTTATGACCCACTCTGACCATGTAACCATCTGTGACTATTTGACCAACTCTGACCATCTGACCCACTCTGACCAATTGACCATGTGACCATCTCTGACATGTGACCAATCTCTTTGACAACTGACCACCTGATCATGTGACCCTCTCTGACCATCTAACTAACTTTGACTATATGACCAACTCTGACCATATGACCATCACTGACTATCATTGACCATGTGACAATTCTAACTACCTGGCCCTCTCTGACTAACTAACCTAACTAACCATGTGACCATCACTGACCTCTGACCCTCTCTTACCATGTGACCATTACTGACCTCTGACCCTCTCTTACCATATGACCATCACTGACCATGTGACCTCTGACCATGTCTGACCATCTGACCATGTCTGGACCCTCTCTTACCATGTGACCTCTTACTGACCTCTGACCCTAACTTACCATGTGACCATTACTGACCTCTGACCCTCTCTTACCATGTGACCATCACTGACCATGTGACCTCTGACCTCTGACCATGTCTAAACCATGTGACCATCACTGACCTAAGACCATGTCTGACCCTCTCTGACCATCTCTGATGACCATCACTGACTTCTGACCCTCTCTTACCATGTGACCATCACTGACCTCTGACCATCACTGACTATGTCTGACCATTTGACCATGTTTGTACATCTGACCTTTGACCTCTGACCATGTCTGACCATGTCTGACCATCTGACCATCTGACCTCTAACCTCTGACCATTAACCATGTCTGACCATTTGACCATCTGAACTCTGAACTCTGACCATCTGTGACCATGTCTGACCATTTGACCAACCATGTCTGACCATCTGACCTCTGACCCTCTCTGACCATCTCTGATGACCATCACTGACCTCTGACCCTCTCACCTCTAACCTCTGACCATTTTACCCTGTGACCATCATTGACCTCTGACCCTCTCTTACCATGTGACCATCACCGACCTCTGACCCTCTCTGACCATGTGACCTCTGACCTCTGACCATGTCTGACCATCTGACCATGTCTGGACCCTCTCTTACCATGTGACCTCTTACTGACCTCTGACCCTCTCTGACCATGTGACCATCACTGACCTTTGACCTCTCTCACCATGTGACCATGTCTGACCTCTGACCTCTCTCACCATGTGACCATGTCTGACCTCTGATCCTCTCTTACCATGTGACCATCACTGACCTCTGACCCTCTCTTACCATGTGACCATCACTGACCTCTGACCCTCTCTTACCATGTGACCATCACTGACCTCTGACCCTCTCTGACCATCTGACCTCTGACCTCTGACCATGTCTGACCATCTGACCATGTCTGGACCCTCTCTTACCATGTGACCTCTTACTGACCTCTGACCCTCTCCATGTCTGACCTCTGACCCTCTTTTACCATGTGACCATATCTGACCTCTGACCCTCTCTCACCATGTGACCATGTCTGACCTCTGACCCTCTCTCACCATGTGACCATGTCTAACCTCTGACCCTCTCTGACCATGTGACCATCACTGTACCATGTGACCATATCTGACCTCTGACCCTCTCTCACCATGTGACCATATCTGACCTCTGACCCTCTCTCACCATGTGACTATGTCTGACCTCTGACCCTCTCTTACCATGTGACCATGTCTGACCTCTGACCCTCTCTTACCATGTGACCATGTCTAACCTCTGACCCTCTCTGACCATGTGACCATCACTGTACCATGTGACCATGTCTGACCTCTGACCCTCTCTTACCATGTGACCATATCTGACCTCTGACCCTCTCTTACCATGTGACCATGTCTGACCTCTGACCCTCTCTTACCATGTGACCATGTCTGACCTCTGACCCTCTCTGACCATGTGACCATCACTGACCATGTGACCTCTGACCATGTCTGACCATGTGACCATCTACCATTAGTATCTTATCCTACATGACTACCCTTTTACTACTCTGACATCTTGGCTACCCAAAACCTGAACTCATATGGATAGAGTCCATCCTTCAGACTTTCAGACGGTTCTTTGAAACAGACAGTTTGTGTACTTCAAGCACCTGAATGGGCTGGCAGAAACCTAGCAGAGCAACATGGCCTCGTCAAGTGCTTTTTGGTTCGTATGGGCGGAGACATGCACAGGATACCATGTGTGCTGCATGCAGCATGGGGCCTGTCTCAGAGGAGGAGTTTGACATTGATGCCGGATGCTCTGATCCTGGTGATGAGTGAAGTGATAAACCCCCAAGGCTCCACCATCAACCACACCACCCAGAGGTGGATGACAATGCCATGCAGTTAGATCCCGCCAGTGACCCCTCTACAACACCAAGGAACAAGAGAAACTCCCAACAATAGCAGATGTTCGCCATTTCTTTGAGAAGACTTCCGAAAATACAGTTTGCACTTATTGCAGGTGAGTTTTTTTCCATCTTTGCTCACCCGTATACTAATTATATTGTCATAAGGCTTTGTAGGAAAGTTCATGATACCAATCCCGTCACATGGGCTCGAGTGAATTTGAAGTGTACTTTCCAATATTCCTGCAATACTGCGACGTTGGTACTTCGTGGCCATGTCGATCGCCACCACTTGCTCGAATACCTCACCCTTAGTCACGGTGTTTAAAGGTCCAGTCCTAGGACCGACGAAAGACCAGGGACTGGACTGGACTGGACCAAAAAAGACCGATTTCGGTCTGGTCTTTCCTAGTTTCACTTGGTCTCGGTCTCAGTCTTTTCATTTCTCAAAAATAAAAAGACCAGTTAAAGACCGGTCACAACCGGTCTTTTTGGGGGACCGATTTTGCCCCCTATTTGTACATATATTGAAGTATTTACCCTGACTTTCTCATATTTTTACGATTTAATTTGAGTTAGTTATGCTATTTATACCAATATATCAACATCAAGGTCAAAATTGGTCAGATCTCACCCGGATATGGACCGATTTACATTAGTATTGGCTCTAAAATTAGATAGGGGCTATATCCACATTCGGTACAGCCACCGCTAAGCCCCCCGATCACTTGCGGACTGCGTTCTGATTGATCTTTCAAATCTTAAAATAATCATATCTCCATCGCGTGTGAACCGATTTACATAAATATCAGTAGAAAGCTTAAAGTCTGTTCTATTTTTTGACCGTACAAAGACAGGTTTTGGACCGCAACCGGACCGGTAAAAGACCAAAAATTGGTCTTTTTCGGTCTTGGTCCGGTTTTTTTCATATCAGAAAACTCACCCTTGCGGAAGAGAACAGATGGCCGATATGGTTGTGGAAAGCGTCAAGCATATTATGGCTCGTGGCTACACTCTTCAGGAGATTCGGGTTGTATTGGAGGATGGTGGAACACTTGATTCTCTTACTCCCTGTCTCCCACAGACTTCAAGTAACACAGATTCTAGCGAATGTTCCTCAGTCCCTTCCTTCTCGATGAAGGAGCTACACAATCACCTTGTCACTTTCATTGTTGCTGATGACCAGGTATATTCTTTTGTTTTGTTCTCACTCAAGCTTCATTTACTTGCAGTAAATGACCAGTCCCTGAACGTGGTAGAATGCAAAAAATTTTGAGCACTTCTTCTCCTCCTCTGCCAGGACCTCAAGGATTCCGAACTCTGTCATTGCACGCAAATTTGTGATTAGATTATCAGCGTATGGAAACAACACTTTGCCATGCTAAAGGCCGACCTGAATGTACGTAGGATTTTCTGCACTACATTCATAAATACTGCTGTAAGCTAATTATTTTGTTAGAGCTCACTAAGTGCACACCACTGATATCTGGTCCATAATGGCATTCCATCAGTGTTACGATTCATAGAGGACCCCCCCCCCCCCATTCTCTCCCTTCTCCTTCGTCTTATTGCTTAGGTATAACTTCTTCCTTGACTTGTCCTTTCTTCTGTATGATTAGTCGTCCATATCTTCTTCTCCTTATACATTATGGATTACCTATACATTCCAAGAGAATGGGCCACCCCTCTCGAGATGTTCTCAAAGCGGCCAGGAAACATGTCAAAGATTTCCCTGAAATTGACATACCAACTCAAAACCCCATATGCCCAGGATGCGAGCTAGGCAAACAACCAAATCACCCCTTCCCTCATAGCAAGACGCGGGCCTCTGCTCCCTTTGAATTAATTCATGCTAATCTAAAATCTTACGAGGTTGAATCACACCATCGATATCGATACACTGTAGTCTTCTTAGATGATTACACATCCATAGTGATTAAAGGTCCGGTCCTAAGACCGATGAAAAACCGGTTTTTAACCGAACCGAACCGATGAGGACCGGTCCTGATTGGTCCGGTCTTTCCTAAGGTTCAATTGGTTCGGTTATGGTCTTTTGATTTTTGGAAAAATCAAAAGACCGAAAAAAACCGGTCATAACCGGTCTTTTGGGGTAGCCCCTATTTACCACTATTTGGTAGTATATACGAGGATTATTCCTGATTTTTGCATATTTTTACGATTTTATTTGAGTTAGTTATGATATTTATGACAATATATGGATTTAAAGGTCGATATTGGTCATAGCGCACCCGCGTATGGGCCGATTTACGTTATTATTGGCTCTAAAATTAGATAGGGGCCTTCCCCACATTCGGTACAGCCACCGCTAAGCCCGCCGATCACATGCGGAGTGCGTTCTGATTGATCTTTCTAGCTGTCTAAATAGCCATATTGCATCTAATCTTAAAATGATCATATCTCCGTCGCGTGTGAACCGTTTTACATAAAAAAAATAGTGGTAGAAAGCTGAAGGTGAGTTCTATCTTTTGAGCGCACAAAAACCGGTTAATAACCGTAACCGGACCGGCAAAAGACCGATAAAGACCGACAAATCGGTTTTTATCGGTTTTGGTTGTTTTTTTGATTTCAGCAAATTCCCAAGACCGGTTACGGTTCGGTCTTGCCCAAAAAAGGTAAAAGACCGAACCGAACCGGACTTTTAAACACTACACATCCAGCGCTTGGGTAAACTTGAACCCCATCAGGTCGAAGGACCAAACTATTAAAGTGGTCAAACACTTCTTCGCCTATGTCCGCAACCAATACGATGCCCGTATCAAGGGTTGGATGTCCGATGCAGGGGGTGAATTCACCTCCAAAGCTTTTGTCGACTATATGAAGGACAATGGCACTCACATTTACCAGTCCGCCCCATATGCACATCAACAAAATGGACGTGCTGAGCGGCTGATTCATACACTTTCCGATAAAGCACAAGCAATGAGGTTACACACCTGTCTCCCCCCAAACACCTGGGAATTCGCGTTAGAGCATGCTGCTCACGTTTACAACCGAAGCCCCATGATCCACCTTGGATGGAGAACCCCCCATGAACTACTTAAGGGGGAGAAACCTTCAATTTCTCATATCCGAGTATTCGGTTGTGGCGCATATGTGCATATTCCAGCTGAGACTCGAGGGGGCAAACTCCAACCTAAATCGGAGCTGATGATTTATCTTGGCACTGCTGCTGGCAGCGATAAGAATTTTATATTCTTGCGCCCTACCGGTGCAATCTTCACTGCAGCACATGCTGTCTTCGATGAACATCTATTCCCTCACTGCCCGAAAGCAGCACCTCATCGACCAGTTGGCCGCAACCCAACTGGTACAAACCCTTCTGGCACTGGTCGCCCCACCTCACCTGACTCTTCTGACTCCGACCACGTCCCTCTCTTGGTGAAGCCCCTACTAGGATCCCACCTCGAGATTGTGTGTTCCCTGCACCCAGTTCCCCCCTTTCCAGTCCTCCTCCTTCGGAACCTCCCTGCACTCCGGAATGACCTTCTTGTCCATTAACACCTCCACCTGGCCCTCGCCGCTCTCACAGAGAAAGACGACCCCCACTTCGCCGTGGCAATGTCTATGGGGAAAGGTGACACCCCCTCGATCATCTTCGCGATCTCGAGGATGACACTCCCTGGGGCACGCCTGAAGACAATGGTCGTGAACAACCTATCCCTAGTGGGCTACCTCCATCCCCAACTCCTTCGGAGGATGATGTCGACCGCCTCACTAGGGAAGGGGGAGACAATTTGGTCACGTACCTAACGTCAAAGGCCATCCAACCCAATTACCGTGACTGGAAATATAAAGACACACTAAAGCTCCCCGCCGAAGAGCAAAAACTCTGGCATGAGGCTTGCCTCAAAGAGTTACAAATACTCAAAGACCGAGACATCTATAAAGTAGTCCTATGACCAGCAGACCGGAAAGTAATCCGTAACCGCTGGGTCTTTGATGTCAAATCCGATGGTCGTAAACGAGCCCGCTTGGTAGCCAAAGGCTTTTCCCAGGTTGAGGGTCTCGACTTCGACCAGATATTTTCACCAGTAGTACGGTTTGAGACAGTGCGGGCTATGCTTGCCCTCTCCACCCTAGAGAAGTGGCACCTCACAGGACTAGATGTCCGATCTGCATACCTCTATGGAAAACTGGAAGAAGAAATCTATATGGAATTCCCAGAAGGGTTCACGCCACCCAACACAAAAGGCAAAGTCCTCCGACTACTCTGTGCCCTATATGGCTTAAAACAAGCCAGCTTAACCTGGTAGCACGCACTAGACCAGTTGATGAAAGATTTAGGCTTCGACATCTTAAATCAGATGCCGGCCTTTTTATCTATCGTAATGGCAATAACCTTGTAATAGCCATAATCTATGTTGATGACGCCCTCTTCTGTGGACCAAACAAAGCTTTTGTAGAGAAGCTAAAGGCTATATTTATGAGAAGATGGGAATGTTAAGATTTTGGTGAACTATTTGAGTTTCTGAAGATGAGAATAAGGCGTGACGGCCAGAAATTATATCTGGACCAATCCACTTACCTCAAAACGATACTGGAATGCTTTGATGTTACCAACTCACATATCGCCCATACTCCTCTTCCCTCCGGATACTACCCCAAGAAGAATACATCCCCCGTCAACCCAGAGATCCGTCAGTCTTCGAGTTACGCTTTTATCCTCTTCACAGCACGGTCCACTAATAGAATCCCCTTATTTCCTAGGTTGGCCATTTCACAATGGATAATGCAAGTAATAATAAGACCTGCATGTACAAGCTTGAAGTCCTCCTTCGTGAGCAGGATGTGGAATTTGACACACTCATTTCCCCACATAATGTACATTTGTGTTACCCACATCACCCAGGGATTTACAGATCTGACCTTGCTTCCTTTGCTGAGGCTTGGATTGATGCTTTCCCTAACGGAGAAGAGTGCGAGGCATATGCGGATGCTGTCAGATCACATCCCATCACAACTGGTCGTGACTTCATGGACACCATCAAAACAGGTAACATCAAGGGTTGGTTCAAAGGCATCATGGGTGATGTGGTACAGGTTCCCAAGCTAGAGCTGCTGTGCGATGTGAAAACACGGTGGGATTCCACATACACAATGATTAACTGTCTTCATGCTTTACGTCTGGTACGTGATGTCCATTGATACTAAGTCTATGGTTCACATTGCTAACTTCGACATTTATATTCAAGGCCATCAACTACTTCCTGGCACTACCTAATCAGAAGGAATTGGAACAATACATGCTATTTCCCATCCAGTGGCAGGTCCTCTAGGATTTTGAACGCATCCTCCAGGTGAGATTCTATATGAATCTACACGAGTCCATGCCAGAATGGTGACATATTGACTCAATAGGTTCCTCACAAGGTTCAGCAGCGTATGTCGAACGAGTCTCTGCCTTGGTTGGGCAGCGCCATACCCTGTTTCGAACTGTTCATGTCTGCATGGGAGACGTTAGGAGCTACATTGCCTCATGTAGGATAACACCCGCGCTTATGTCGTTGCAATGTGTAAGTTCTTTTATTATGATCGTGACAATGCTGAACTGATCAAATGTTTCAGTCATCGATCCTGCTATCCGCATGTCATGGATCAGGCGCTATTGGGACAACAAGTACCACACGTCTGCCAAAAGAATGTTATTAGAAATGGTAATTTGACAGCCGAGGCGCAAGTTCAATGCATTGATTGATTATGTTGTAGATGCAAGAGTACCGACAGAAATATCCAACACTCGTAGTTGCTGACAAAGGGGTAAATCACCCGCCCATACTATTGATTCCCTTGCCGCACAATTCAGTATTAACATTATGGACTTGGAGAACATGGTACCAAACTCCCAACCTGGCACAGTGACAGTGACTGATGAAGAATATTCTACGTATATCAACAGCGACCTCTGGAAGGAGGATTCTGATCCTTTGAAATTCTGGGAGGTAGGTCGTTTGCCAGCCCTGCCAGTGGTGCGTATGATAGCTAATAATCTATAACAATTTATAGAGCAAGCGGAAGACTTATTCCACAATCTTCGCCCTCGCCATGGACTACCTTCCAATACAAGCCTCATTGGTCCCCTCCAAACGTGTGTTTTCTTCCAGTGCAGAGACTGATACCAAGAAACGAAATCGAATCAGCCCTATACTTATGGAAGCACTTCAAATGTTGAAGTATGATTTCAAGAAGCATTGCCTCACCTTCACGGAGAGAATGAAGCTTGACCACCATAGCTTGGTTGACAATGAGCCCAATGAGCCAGCCAGTGGAGATGACCTAGACGAGCCAGTGGATATTATCATTAGTTGTGCAGGCCACGAGGAAGGAGATCAGATCAAGACAGAGATTGTTTTTGTCAATTTCTGATTCTTGATCATCATCACGTCTCATACCCATAACACTTGTAGTACAATAGACCGTTGATCGGTGCACTTTGTATAGTATTGTTGCCGTGTGAACTTGCCCTTCTACCTTTTACCACCATACTATCCGTTGCCCAAATTAAAATTTCACTTATTTTCTGCCCTTTACCCTCTACCACCACTGTGATGTTGTATTGCCCGTAGCTCACATCCCACATCTTCCAGCTCACGTCCCACATCTCAAGCTTCTACTAGTATGTTGTTATGGACAACATCATATCTATCCCAAGTCAACAATTGTCTCTTTGAGGGGTCCACAACAAGGCATTCTCAGCAACTTCGGACAGTACAGGCGCAGGCTCATAAATCTCGAGAAGGAGGTAGCTAGCAAGGTGCAGCAATCATTTTGGACTCGGAGGAAGAAGCCGTTGCACTATTCAAAAATGGATGTTTGGGTTTGAGCGTCCGATTTTTTCAGTCCGGTCTTTCCTAGTTTCACTTGGTCTCAGTCTCAGTCTTTTCATTTCTCAAAAATAAAAAGACCGGTTAAAGACCGGTCGCAACCGGTCTTTTGGGGGGACCGATGTTGCCCCCTATTTGTACATATATTGAAGTATTTACCCTGATTTTCTCATATTTTTACGATTTATTTTGAGTTAGTTCCAATATATCAACATCAAGGTCAAGATTGGTCAGATCTCACCTGGATATGGGCGGATTTACATTATTA
>JBBPPA010000070.1:0-41615 GCA_038091735.1 Leccinum pellstonianum
TGAGTTCCTCCTCGAAAGAACCCTTAGTCCTTCGGCTTCGCCAGACGTTAAGTCTGCTCGGCCTATCCTTCGTCTTAGCCTTCGCATTCAAGTCTACAACCGACCCTACCCGGGCCAGCTGTAACAACATCTGCACAGCAGGTACGGGGACATGTTTCAGCGGGTACGGGTAGGGCACAGGTACCCGTGGGGTCATCCGCACCCTTGCACTGGCAGTTCTCTATGTAACAGTATAGACAGACACTAGTACGAAAATAAAAACCGCGCATACCTTTTTTTGTGGTGCGCGCAGGGTCAATTTTTTGCGGCGGGTTCAAATAAACGCACTGTGAGTAAAAAAAATGCACTGGATTATTTGTGCAGATCTTCCACCATAGTGTTGCAGGTTATTTCTTTGGACAATATTTTGTGTCCTGCTCATTTAATTGGAGTTTATGGACCCCATCCTCTCCCTAAAAATTTTCAGTATACAGATTCACTCTCCACCTGCTTTTTATGTCAATAAGTACTCTGACTATCATGCATATCAGCTAGCCTTTTAGTTATTATGATTGAATGTTACAACTTAGTACCACACAATGTAACTCAAATGGAAATAGAGAATAATCAAAATACATACATCAAGCTAAACTAACCTCACTACATATCTAGTATCATGTCCACCCAACCACCAATTGTGAGCCATTAAGTTGTCCTCGTCACATTGTGGCATGCCATCCATCGCAGCAATTGTCATATTGAAATATTGATATTGTCGCCAAGGATCTGCTTGAGTCATGGGCCAAATAGTGTACAGGGCACTCTGTACAGAACACATGAGCACTCAGACATGTAGAAGGAGATAGGAAAGACTTGCCAACTTGGACCCTAAGATGTCTAAAGAATGAAACAATTCCTTTGTCCAGTATTTGTTGAGTCAAAAACTGGACGAAAGCTTGTTGGATGACTGTTAAGTAAGTTGGGGGTCTGCCTTCTCGCCAAAGCAAGGGATAAGGTGAACTGGTGAGCGAATTTGGAATAACTTGAAAGGGCGAATATCACTGATGAGCAAATGACAGAGAAAGTCCATAAGTGTTACGATCGTCTCGAGGACACCCTATGTATCTCTTTTCCCTTTCTCTACTCTTCCCTCTTCGCTTTCACTTGTATTCGCCTGTACCATAGACCTCCAGCGATTTCCCATCTCATTTCACATTGTTGACGGTCCGCAATTCCCTATCTCTGATCCCATGTTTTCCTATCTCTGTTCCGAAGATTCCTTATCTCTTCTGACTTATGATGACGCCTTTGCTTCATCAGCTTTCATCATCGCTTACTATGTACCCTAGACCTCCGCAGCTTCTAACTCATTCCCTACTGCAGATGACTTGTCTTTTCCATGCGGTTCCACCGCCTTCCATCCCTTATTACTTAAGGACTCGTCTCTATGTTTGTAACCCTAAGCTAGAGCTACTTGAAATCCAACTCAGTATTCTCAGCAAAACCTCGTGTGCCTTCATCCTTTGTCCCTTCAGTCCTCCTGCCCCTCTCATGTGCCTTTGTCCTTTGTCCCTTCAGTCCTCCTGCCCCTCTCGTGTGCTTTGTGCTGTGTCCCTTCAGTCCTGTAAAATGAACTAGAGTTAGCTCTTTGTTCACAGGGGGGACTCTTGCCTGCCAGTTTTTTCAAGGTCCTGGTAGAGGTACCACATGGTTGTAACAAAGAAAGCTATTCCCTTTCTCTTTATAGTGTATTGCTTGTACTGCACATATAGAGTATCCAATGTTCCAGATGCAATCAATTAAGGTCTCTGAGTGAAATTTTGGCATGTGGGGTCGAGTGTTAATGCTACCAGCAATAGTCAGCTGCTTGTAGACTGATCTGAAACCCAGCCAAAAGTGACAGGAGGCTGGGAGAGAGCTTGAAGTGGCACCACAGCCTGTGGTTTCAGCCTTTGATCTTTTAAATTAATGTGGGAATAAATCACACAAACACATATCTCTGCCCACGAGAAAAAAAGTAGGATTCTCATGTGGTCCCCCTACCATGGTACTAATTAAGTGGCACTTTGCAATGCGGTGCTTTCAAAGTCCTATGGCCATGGATGCTATTATTACTCATGTTGACTTCACTTTGTTTGCTATGGATTTGACTAATTTACTACACTTGACTACACTTGTCTTGTAGGCTTTGACTAATTTACTACACTTACCTTGTTCTCAACCTCTTTGTTTGCTCTTGACTATACTTTGCTTAATCTTAATACACATTGATTTTTATTTACTCCACTCCAATTTACTATACTCGACTACCTTACACTTTAAGTATCTTTGTTCTCAACTTTCCAAAATCTTTTTTTGCTAGTTGCTGCCTACACTACATTGCTACACTCGAGACTTGATTACACTTTGGTAATGTTTACTACACTCGACTACTGTTACACCCGAGACTGATGAGGTTGAAGTACCCTCCTTCTTCGAAGTTCGGATCCTTATGAGGGGGCCGGGAAACCAGCAGAGGAAGCCTGCAAGGGTGAGTGCAACCATCACATCAGTCATGTTGTGTAGTGAGGATGAGTGAGAGTCACCGATCAGGCATATGTGGACAGTGGATTCCAGAGGGTGATAAACATATGTGCTGTGCATGTTGTGAGCAACAGCGACCGTGGCAAGGTGACAAGGGAAGGTGAGGAGGTTGCCTACAGCAGGAAAAACAAGGGCAGAGGATGGGGCTACATTTCTTTACACTTGCAGACAACCGCTGGGTGACCACTACTATGACATTGTTATGGCATCCAACTCAATTCTAGCTGACTAAGTGTGATTATGTTAAGTAAGCAATTGACTAAAACAGCTGAATGTAGCATAGGCAAAGTGAAATATGATAAGCGCAGAAAGCTTGGGGGGGTGGAATAACCACTGAATAGGTACTGTAGTCACACTGGAGTCCACTGTGAGTAACCATTCAGTGGCTGGAAGTCGACCTGGGCATTGAATTTGCTGCGCAGCCCCAATGTCACAGTGAGTGTTCAAGTCGGCTTGAATTCTTATTACAATTGTCTGAACAGCCATTATAGTTGAAAGTTGCCCCTTTCAACTTGAAGGTTGGGGGCAATACCACTATGCCCTAAATTACCAAAGTTGCAACGGCTATCCAGCCAACATGTTCCTCATGCTGGAAACCGAGTCCAGCCTCACCAGCTTCCTGTCTTTGCCTTGTCATTCCTCAGTGGTGAGATGCTCGACCAATGCAGGCCCCACGGCCTGCAGTGTTGAATGCCCGCATCCAACAAATTACTTGGTTGGAGTTTCGGGGCTGCTCATCCTGGCAGAAGGCCCAACAGTGAGCATGCCCTCACATAAGGAGGAAGCAGCGAATCTGGTGGAACAGTGAGTTCGAACCAGCGTTGTGAAACTTTTAAAGAATCACGGTTACTGATCAACTTTCACAGAGGTATTTTCAAAGGACCTTCCGTCATCCTCACACACACCCGCAAGTTCCTTGCGAACCTGCTGCGAGCCGTGGCCGTCGACAACCCAGCGGAGTCGAGCATTGGCTTTTGCACCAAGTCTTTGGACTACACTTAGAACAGCGATCGCTTGAAAAGTGCGCCTGCTGTTCTCGAATCTTCACCATTGGTGTTTATCTTCAAAGTGTTACTTTTGGTGATTTCGCACTCTTTTCATCCATTTTGACTTCATCGTAGACTTCGTAGCGCTCTGCGCTACTTCTAACCATCACCATTGGATTCCCCATGGCCGAGATAACCTGATCAAACTTTTCTCCTAAACGCTCTAGACCCTTGTCACAAGGTCATCCTACACACCTCTATCTTCTTTTCTTCGAGTTGTGATGACTTTTCCCACAGTTGTGGCTGAGTGTGGCTGATTGTGGCTGATTGTGGCTGCCAGTTGTTTGCTAGACTTAAGCCTCGGAGTCCTCTGTTCTGTTTCCCTTGGTTACTCGCTCAATATCATTCTCAGTTACTCACATGGACTCCAGTGTGACCTACAAGTCCACTTTGGTGGTTAGTTATCCCACCCCCACAAGCTTATTTCGCTTATCAACAACTACATAGCACAGAACTAACCGAGTCCAGTACACCAGGAACAATGGCAAAGACGTATTTGTCGCAGCCATGTCTGATCGCAATGGCCAATGCGAAACATACAGAAGTTCAACTCCTGCCCTCCTGCCAGGTGCATCGAGCTAAATGTTTGCATACTGCACTCTGTGGTACATTAACGGTGACATCCCACGCTTTGACGCCCATTGTCCGCACATGGGGTCCACATCACAATAAGCGAAATCTATAAAAAGGCCTGACATCATGCACTGCTCTTCTTTCCACAAACCACTGGTGACCATGGCTCCCGTAGTGAAGAAAACGAAGATAAGGGAAGTGGAAAGGAAATGGAAATGGAATTGGAATTGGAATTGGTGGCAAATGGACCACTTGTCGAGCATCCTGACCTATTTTATATGGTGAGTTCATTTGTTGTGCAGGAGCTCACACAGTGTATATTATCTTATGATTGGATGAATGGTGGCTCTAACTTACTATCAGTTACGAGAATACCGCGCAAAGGACACTTGTTCCAATCCTAGTGCTCAGTCGAATCCCACTCGGCCCCAAGAGATGTGCGCCTTCATGTCCCTTGCTGCGCAGTATGGACTCGAGGACATGTGCATTGCTCCAAATGCCGAAGCTTAAAGTGTTCCATTCAGCTCTCTAGGACGTGTGTGAGTGCGATTTGTAATACATGTGACTACTATTCCGACTCCTCCCCCATTCAGAACCATACATATCATACATAACAGAAGCAGCTGGATCGTCATCGTCTCTACATGGCCCACACCAAGGCCCCTATGATATCTCATTGCACACCAAGGCCCCAATGATATCTCATTAGCAGGTCGCCATCTGCGAATCTTTGGGCCCATCAGTGAAAAACTGCTGGGACATAGAACATACACTCACTTGTTGATGTAGTAATATTTCCAGTAACAGAATCTTTTAATAATGGGGACAAGACACGTCTGCTGGTCTTATCCGTCCTGTTGCGAAGGCGGAGATAATGTGACAACCTCTCAATACATCGCCAGGGCAAACCCATATGCGTCTTTGGCATCCATTGGAGAAAGTCGCAACATATCCAAGTGCTACTCTGGGTGGGACCGGTTCGGGTAAAGGTGGTGCTTTCAAAGGGTTTCGGGATGAAATCCGACGGTATCATTGTAGGTGTGAGTAAAACAGCAAGTAAAATTGATGCATACCGCTCTAGCTGGATCGTCTGTGTGTTGGCTATTGAAGCGATGAAGATCGAATGGCCTATGTTGCAATTTACCGATATTGTAGCGTTGGCCTGGGATGTTCAGGATGGGTTCCGAACCCGTTCACCCTGAGGCCCGACCAATTCAGAACATATTCACTCACAGGCTGTGTTGAGTAAGAATCAGTAGTTCCAAACATTCTAATGCATGTCGTGTAGTCACCGAGTGCCTGGAACTTGTAGTCTTCGGTCTTTGTGTGGAGACACTGGCAGTGGAGGCCTTTTCGCTGAGATTGGGCACAAGCCTCCCGACGTTGGCGCCCCTGAGCTTCACGCTTCAACTCTTTAGTGATGCAGGACATACATTAGATTCGAAATCAAGGATAGCGTCTCTGAGGGACTTTGTGAGGTTATCCATCAATTGAAGGGATTCGTCAGTATGTATTCATAACTTGGCTAACCTGTGCCAATGACAGAGCAAGTAGAGAAGGTTCAGCACAGCCGTATTCTGCAGATCTGGCAGTAACCCTTCGGACACAGGAAGAGCACACTGTGAGGCTCATTTCAGTCAGAGGCTTCACACGCCATACAATAGCATCAAGTGTACATACCTGAAGGAGATCTTCAAAGTCATGAGCGGCCAATTGTTTCATCTCCGATGCATTCTTCGAAAACCGGCGGATTGTATCTTGCCCGAACGTGGGAACTGAGCAATAGCTGTAGATGTAAGGGACATGAGCAGAACAGAATAAGCAGTATACCTAGCTTACCTTTGATCAAGTTCTTGCAACTTGTTCCCTGTCAAGCTATCAAGGATGCGTAATAGATGAGTAAAGATAGCCATCCAAACCCCTAATTCAAATTCATGTAATAGGTCAACTACAAGCATGACGAAAAAATCGAAACCAAATGGTTGCAGCTTCTCCAAAAAGGCATTCCGAACAGATCAGCATGAGTTTGCCGACAGTTAAATCCACACTCACTGAAGTGGGTAACACTAAGCCTTGGACTCATCCTTTAGAATTTTTGGACGAGTGGTCATAGATTAGATGCCCTGCATGCACCGCTGAGACATATCTTGTTCACTGCCCATGTCAGGGACAGATGACATTGGGAGTATGCATTGTGGACAAGGGCACGTTCCAAGGTTACGTGTACAGGCAATCAAAACCCTCTTCAGATACGTCTAATTTCAGCAGGGGGTTTAAGCCAGGACAAACAATACATTACTTTTCAGGATAATCAACAGAGTAAGTGAATATCCTCGGATAGAATCGCCGCTTAACTCCATCACAACACAATATGACAATGCCATGCCGATAAGCTGATATGAATTCTTCATCGGTCGCACCATTATCCCCTAAATGTGATAAGCGAGGGAAGCTTCTAATCACTAAATAGCGACTGTAGGATCACACTGGAGTCCACTGTGAGTAACCAAGAATGATTGATATTCAGCGAACAACAATCAGCTACTGACCTGGCGTCCACTGTGAGTAACCAAAGGAAATAGAACAGAGGACTCCGAGGCTCAAGTCGAGTCGCTGTAAATACTGGCAAACAACTGGCAGCCACAATCAGCCAAAAGTGTGGGAAAAGTAATCACAACTCGAAGAAAAGATGATAAAGGTGTGTAGGACCACCACAAAGGTGTAGAACCTCGAGGAGAAGTAAGTTAGATAAGGTTATCGACCATGGGGAATCACAGGCTCCAACACAGCAGAAGGCACAAAAGCATGGTTGCTAACAATTTCAAGTAGTTCTTTGAAGTTTTCCTTGCACTGCACTGTCTGAACTTCTGAGCTGTTGTTGATTTCTAAGAATTCCAACTCAGTTCATTTCATGTAAGCATTCCATTGCAGACAGAATGAAACATGATGATAATAACATCTAATCAATGTTGCTGTTACGGCTGGCCCAGATAGGGTCGGCAGTAGACTTGGAGGTGGGGACGAAGCTGAAGGCTGAGGATGCGTCGAGCAAGTGTAACGCCTGGCGAGACGACTAAGGACACACCCGAGGAGGGCAGAGGAGCTGAGGCGACGAGGCGACGAAGGGACTCAAAGTTGCTAAGAACTCAGAGAGTATTCCAAGTAGCTCTAGCGCAGATCATGATTGACAAAGAGTCAATACTCTTTTTCTTTTCGCTCTCATTTAACCACCTCCCCATCTGCGCACTCACCACTACTATCACTATGCACAGCGATGAACACGATGCAATGACACAAACAACAATGACATGACAACGGCGACACTCTTCGATCGATTCCCGTTCCCACGTGATTGTTTCGATCGTACTCTCCTGTATTAATCACCTCAAGGAAATTTTGTAAAGTTGGATGAGGTGAAACTTACTTACTTGGAAAGGCATTATAATTGCCAGACACCCTTTTACTGAGCTGGGAGGCTGACTTATAATATACTGCTAGGTGTGAGAGCATCTCACTGACGATATCTGACGAGAGAAAAAGTGAGCATCCATATGTTATAAAAGGACCCCGAACCGAAACCGTCCTTCGGTTGCGCCAATCAGTTGCAGTTGATTGCAACAGGTACACACTGTCAGCAAGACTATGCCATATGCCTCATCTACACTACTATATAATTATGAGTTACATAATTGATTGGTAGAATTAGTGCCATTTTAAAGATGTGAGTTGGTCGAAATTTAAGTATATAACAGCTTACCTTGTTAGTCTTGTCACATTGTGACATGTGACAAATTTTATCGCCCTCTCCTTTCATCATACAACTCCTACATCCCATCATCAATCACCATCTTCTACCATCCCTGTACCACCAAATCAATACTTTCTCCACAACTGCAAGCCATACCAGGTAAGTATATTAGAATATAGTACCTCATTGAACTTGCAGTAAAGCATGCTATAGTCTACAAATAACCGACTTTGTTTTGTGGACAAAGAAGAGATGCTGGACTTTTTATACTAAAGTGAGAGTTGTGAGAGTTGGCTTAGCTGTATTCCCCTCTGCGGTGTTCCATCATATCTTTCAAGGCAGTATGCCTGACTTTGAAAGTTTTTCCGATGGCTATGAGCATGGTGTCATAGACAAAAGCTTCAGCGTGTCCTGAGCAAATTTCCAATAGGTCAGTGTTGTAAATAATGTAGAGAACCATAGATAAGGGGTCTCCTTGACTGACACCGTTGTAAAGACAACAAGTCTGCCAAGTAGTTATTGGCAGGTAGGTGTCAGGGTTTTGCCTGACGATAGGCTCAACCCTATAGAGGCTCAGGGAATTCAGGAAGATTTGTCGATGAGGCAGAGGGTGTTGAACAGTGGTCCAATGGAAGATGCTTGTAGCTGCATGGGAGCATAAAGCTGTATTTCCAAACCAAGTACATAGTAGTCTTTATATCCCAAGACTGTCTAGCTAATTCTGAAGTAGATATAACGATTTACAAACAAAACAAAACATAAGTGAAAAGAAACAAAGGGAAGACCAGAGGTCACTGGCAAGTATAAGGGTAGTCCGGTACTACAGGACTAGCGGTGCTATGAAAGGGGTTCATATGAGTCGATGGATTGCAACTCAGCTTTTAGATTTTCTGAGAATTTCTCCCATTTGATGTCCCGGACGTTGTATGTAGGTGCATTGGCCGTTTCCTGGATGGCTAGTTCTAATTTGGAGATGATGAGTATATGATTCATATTAGTGTTTACAGGTCCGGTCCTAAGACTGATGAAAATATGATTTTTAACCGAACCAAACTGAGCAAATACCACATCGCCACATTGACATTTTTGTTGTTGTTGTTGATGCATCAGTGTCGTCAGTGTGTCATTGTTGTCGGTGTGTATATTGCCAAGTCGGCGTCACTGTGCTATTGTTACGTCGTCGTTGTAGTGGGCACTCGTGACGTCGGCGTCAGTCTCACCTTTGGAGATTGACCATGAAACCAACCTTTGCTTGTTGCATTGCCAGTTGCCATTGTGTCATCATAACACGTTTGTTGTTGCTTACACGGTCATAGTGGACTGTTACATAATCATAATCTGTAACAATATATAATGTCGTTGCATAACTGTCTAGTCTGCCCCTATCCTTCATCTTACTATCTTACACATGGCTGCATTGCTTTTCCCCCGCAAGGCTGCGAATGCAGTCACCACCCATCATCTTATCAACGACAGCTGCGACTTCAAACTCGGCTAAAACCGCCAGATCATCATTTACCCTGGCACTAAATTCCACGTCGTTCTCCCCCCCCCCAATATCAGATGCACATGGGGTGCTTTCTGTGGAGGGAAGCAGTTATCCGTCTCATTCTGCGGTTTTCCGATCAGATCGCTCTGGAAAAGCTTCTGGAGGACAACCTGATCATGATACTCCAGTACATGGACAACATCTTCAAGCGTGTATCCGAGGAAGCCCCCTGAGGGGATTGAACGGTACTGAGTCTGATTTCCACAGCACGACATTCGACGGCATACTCATGATACAAACCTCTCTAAGAATGTAAAACATACAGTCTGTAACCACAAGAGCAGTAGTAGTTAGTCGCGTCTGCTTCAGCGTGTTAAAGTAGTAGTGTTTCAACATCAGAAATGACCCCATCTCGATACGTCGACTGGTCGTCCTCCGCTGGAATCAGGTTTATTCTTTTGATTCTTTTGTGGATCCTGCATCTATAGGCTTCACACCGACCTATTCCGATGCAGCTGTCTACATCTTCACTCGCCAGGATATCCGCATCATCCTCCCTGTCTTTGTCGACGACATGACCTTTGCCTCAATGTCCTTGGATGCGATCAAGCAGATGATGGACCAGCTGCGCAAGCATTTTAAAATCCATGACTTAGGACCTACCACCGAGATTCTGGGGATCAAGATCGACCGGGATCGCGCCAATCGCTCTCTCAATTTGTCTCAGCGTCAGTATTGTGTCGAGATGCTCGAGCGCTTTGCTATGGGCGATTGCAAGCCTGTGTTAGCACACCTATAGATCCCGGTTTGTCCTTGTCTCAGACTCAGCTACCACAGACGTCCACAGAGATCGCTTCGACAATCATGGTGATCCGATGGCAAGGACTCTGGACGCTCGACTGGCGCATATATCGTCAAGATCGGAACTGGTGTTGTCTCCTGGATGTCGAAGCGCCAGCCCATTGTTGCTTTATCCACCACTGAGGCAGAGTTCATCGCTGCTTGCGAAGCTGGAAAGGAAGTTGTCTGGATGCGCAAGTTGCTGGAGGAGTTGGGTTTCCCTATGGACAAGTCGTCTGTCCTTCACATCGACAACCAATCAGCTGTTCAGGTCGCGAAGGATCATCCAGAACTTCATGGGCGCGGATGAAGCACCTCGACTTGCGCTGGTTTTGGCTTCGAGATGTAGTGGACAAGGGTATCATTTCTCCCAACTTCGTTCCCACTGATCAGATGCCTGCTGATCTATTGACCAAGGCTTTGCCTCGAGTCAAAGTCGAGGGTCTGTGTCGGATGCCAGCTGGGACTTGGTAGACTTGGGGGGAGCAAGTGATTGCCAGAGTCGCGCAATCAGGGGGGAGTGTTGCACTCTTTTCATCCTTTTATCTCATTGTAGACTTTGTAGCGCTCTGCGCTACTTCTAAGCATCACCATTGGATTCCCCATGGTCGATAACCCTATCAACATTTTCTCCTCGAGGTTCTAGACCTTTGTGGTCGCTCTACACACCTTTACCTTCTTTTCTTCGAGTTGTGATGATTATTCCCACAGTTGTGGCTGCTAGTTGTTTGCCAGTATTCACAGCCACTAGACTTAAGCCTCGGAGTCCTCTGTTTTGTTTCCCTTGGTTACTCACAGTGGACTCCAGGTCAGTAGCTCATTGTACTTCGCTCAATATCATTGTTGGTTACTGACAGTGGACTCCAGTGTGAGCTACAAGTCCCCTTTAGTGGTTATCCCTTCCCAACAACGCTTTCTGCACTGATCAAAACAGAACAGTTGTCTCTAAGAATCGCCACATAGCCAGTTGTGAATGTACTAAGTTACACCGGGTCGGCCACTGCAGCATGTGACTCCGCACATGCGGATCCTTGCCAATGCACTATTCTTTGAAGGTAACCTCTCATGTGATCGGCAAAAAGTGTTTAATTTTAAATACTTTGACTAACTACTAGTAAATTGTTGTTTCTGTGTTGCCGTTGTACTTGGGTAGTGCCGCACGTCACCCTTGTTTGCCTGGTTGAGTGTGAACTCGAAAAGTCAACATGTTGGAACATGAAGTACATATAATTATGCTCTGCTGAGCAACACACAAAGCTCATTTCAGCCTTCAACCTCTATTGCAATGACAGCATTGCAAACTCACATTTCACTTTGTTCAGGAGACGAGTACAAGACTCCAACAAAAGCTTACAGAGGGCGAATCAACATACCAATAGCTTCTCCTTTGACTTTTTGAACTGGAGTTTCACGTTAGAAATTGTGGAGAGTAACAGCAATCTCTCCTCACCCAATGAAGGTTGGACCTTCCCGAGGTGCGCACAAGGAGAAACCAATACCTCCTTCCAGCCCAGTTCCAGCACCCTATGTCATATACAATGTGAGAACCCAAAGTCAGGGTCTATTTCTGCTGTGCCCGTTCAGCCGCTTCATCCATCACATCTTCCCTTCCTCTGACCCAAGCAGAAGACGCCACTATGAACTCGGCAGAAGCCAAACTCGCCAAAAAACTTGACCTCCCTGTGGACCCTGGTCATAGGTTATTCAAAAAGTCTTGTTTCACTTGTCGACGCCTCAGTCACATTCATATTGACTGTCTGCATTATACCTGCCCTGTCTGTCTCAGGGTCGCACCAGGACATCCTCAAGGAGCTTGTCCTTTTAAATGTCGTGCCCCACAACCCATTCGTTCCATGTCCTCCTCATCCTCATCCTCTCGTTCCTCCTACCAGTCTGCCCATTCTGGACAAGTTCGCGCTAAACCCTTCGGTCCGTCTCGAGGATCTCCCTCCTCTCATCACGCTCGGCCTCACTCTATATACCCTCCCCGTCTGATCAATGATCGTCCTCCTTCTCCGGGATACGACTACAACTGCGAGGACACTTATGACGAGGCAGCAGTTGCCAACACTACAGGGGAACATTCCTGTTACGGGTTTGACTATTGATGCTTGGGTCGGTGACTCCAAGGCTACAATGGGTCATCCCTAAAGTTCTCTATGTATCTTTTTTCTTTCTTGTTCTCCTTTCCTATCGCCTTTACATTGCATTTACCTTGTATCATACATCTCAGGCGATTTTGTATCTCGTTCCACATCACTGATGATCCGCTTTTACCCTATCTCTGTTCCTCTTTCCTCCTATCTCTGATTCGATGTTCTGACTCGTGATCTCGTCATCACCTCATTATCGCTTACTGTACTGATAGGTCATCCGCAGTTTCTGACTCATTCTCTAGTGCGATGACACACCCATTCCTTGCGATTCCATCACTTTCCTTGCCAGTAGTATTTAAGACTGTCCTATTTCATTTTGTAATACCTAAGCTAGAGCTACTTGAAATCCCACTTGAGTTCTTAGCCTACCTTGAGTCCCTTCATCCCTTCATCACCTCTGTTCCTCTGCCCTCTTTGGGTGTGTCCCTCAGTCTCAGCCTTAGTTGTCTCGCCAGGCGTTACGCTTAGTGTTGCCGTGGCTCGGCAAACTCCGGCTATCTGGCCTTTGACTGACCTCGGCTAAAAATTTAGCTGAAGCCACCACAGGACGGCTTGCAGACTGAAGTCTCGAATATAACAAGTTACAACAATATAAAGTACAACATTGTTAGTAGTTACAAGGGTGGTACAAGTAGACACGACAACAGATGACTCAGGTACAGGAAGGTTTTCCCATCACTCCTGACCATTTCCCAACTTGTCTTGCGTCAGTCCGCTCTAGTCGGACCTTTTTTCCTGCAGTCTGACCCCTTTCTGTCATTCCAGTCGTTGTTCCAAGTCCGCTCCGTGGGCGGAGCCTTTTTCCCGCGCTCCTGACAAGGTCGGGATGCTTTGTTTTCACTATTCCCTTGATCCTCTTTGGTTTTTAGTGTTATTTTGAGCTTGTTTCATAATGCTTCCTGTCCCAAGCTATTCTCGGGACTATAAAACATGGGGTCCCGATACCAGTGAGTGCCTTCTGGATGCGATATTCGTGGTGAAGTGCTCTTCCCATTGTCAAAGGTCGTAGTTTGACAATGACATCCCCCCCAGAGAGGATATTCATAGCGATGTATATCTTATCTGAATTACAACTCATAAATCTGCATTGCCATCATCCCAAGAGAAAGTTAGTACTCACAGGTTCTGAAGCATTGGTATCGCTCGATTTGAATGATGGCTGCCTAGAGAGCATGGCAAGTGGTTGAGCTGGCCGCCGGGTTGAATTGGCTACGAGAGCGCACGATGTACGGTCACTCGATTAAGGTTCAAACTCAGACAGAGCAAAAGAATCAAACAAACACGAATGACGAAAAGTATAACATGACATTGATATATGATATCTGAACTATCTAGACTGCAGACAGCTTTGTAGAGACTTCAGAATGAGTCGAGAGCATCGGGCGACATGCACTAAGTGGTTTGAACTTGTGGACCGTGTGCGAAAACTAGATTACACTGCATCAATGTCCTCTCGATCAGTTGCTGTCACTGTTGTCATCCTTACCTTCACACTCGCTGTCAGTACCATCGCTTCCGTTGTCTTCCGGTGCTTCCTCTCTGTTGTCCCTGAGGCTAGTTAAGATCTTGTTAAGTGATTGTTGTACACGGTTCTCGTTACTGGATAGTAGTAGCTCAGCGAGTAGATCTTTAGGGTCATCTTCTTCCATATCCTCCTCCTCTAATACAAGTCCAGGCATGAAATCGAGATGAGACCGTTTGCGATAGAACTTGAGTATTTGGAGGGCTTCCATCAGTTACAGTTTGATCCGGTTGCGTTTCTTGGTGTCCATTTCCGCGCTCGACGAGAAAATGTGTTTGCGTGGAACAGCACTGCCTTGGACAGGCAGATAGTCCATGGCCATTTGATAAACTTTAGCATTGGGAAAAGGTTTTCCTTCCCCTGTGCGGTCATCGACTCGATGTTGACCATTGTCAGACCGTGCACCAGTCACTTTAGGTCTTACCTCCCAAAATTTCAATATGTCTGTTTTTCTTTTCTACGTTCAGTCCCTCATAAGAGCTCAGTTCTTGTGCCACCATGCATAAGCGTGGTTCTTCGTCGTCCGAAGACTCGTCTTCACTGTCGATCGCATAAATGGTGGGACGTCAGGGCGATCCAGACGACCTAGTTTCCATGAACTGTTGATGATGGTATTTGGTCATCTGTGAAGTTGGAGAATGTTAATCTCCACCTTCTCGCCAGTGCCTGTGGATACACCATGCTCATCTTCTGTGTCCCAGTAGCCGGCTTTGTTACCTTCCAAGATATACTCCTCAAATTGATCGTGCCACTGTCCAGATGCACGTAGTACGTGAACGACGTTGCGACTCAACAAGATTGGATCGCTTTCGAGTGCTTCTTGATAGGTTTGTCCGTCATCCAAATCTTCCAGTGATGGCGCAGAGAACCATGAGGCTGCGGTTTCTATGAGGGCCTGATCAGTAAGTGCATTGAGGACGTGGCCAGAGCAACCTGGAAGTACCATATTAGTATTAATCTAATGAGTGCTCTGAAGTCCCTACTTACATTTGCAGTTATGCCAACCCGATCCATCATCGCTAGAGTCACATTCACCATGTTTTGCCCATCGTGGCAACCAAACAGACAGTGAAATGCAATCAGGGTGCTCTCCAGCGAAAGATGACCATTGTTATGCTTCTTGATCCAGTGGGCCGTAATTGCGACGTAAGGACAATACATTTGGTCGGACCATGCTGTAGTAGAACATGATGATGTACTTACGGTTGCCGGGGGATTCATGGCTTTCTGGCCTTTTCTTTGGGCTCGCACCAAGCTGCGGGACCAGCGGTAGAAATCTTGTAGTTATTATGTGTGGCCGCGACGACAGGAACTTGGCGTCGTTCCGGAGTTAGCGTTTGCATTGAGGGAATATGTGGGAAGTCAAGGTCGGCAGGGAGTGCTGGTTGCTGTTGTGCGATATGAATGCAGATACTCGTATTTTGGGTGAAGGTGAGACAACGTGCATGATCGAGGATAGCAGTGAGCTCACTGGGAATATTACCCACTAGGTCAGGATCTGCTAAGAATGCTTGTTTTGCATTGCAAATGGCTGGATGCGAGGGACTCTGACCACTGTCCTGAGAGAGCCAGGGAAGCGATCCATATTGGAGGAAGATGAAGGTGTATGCCAGGGACTCTATGTCATCCCGGCGTCCCAGCTGTAGGCCGAGGTAACTGTTAATGGAGGCAAAGGCAGGGGTGCCTACGAAAGAAAGGTACAGGAACATGAACGTGTGATGATGGATCACGGTACTTCTGGGGAATACCGAAATCGATAAGAAAGACCACCTCCTAGGACTTGCTGACATCCATCAAGATGTTGTGGGGCTTGACATCTCGGTGGATGAAGTGACGGGAATGGACAAGCTCAAGACGAGATACCTATTGAACAAAAGCATTACGAGGATTACGAGGAAGCCTTAACATACATACAAAACTCACCATTTGGATCCCAAGCTTAGCAATGTGAATGAGGGTAAATCTGGATGGCGTCTGCTCAAAAAGACACTTCTTCAGGACCATGGCACGATATAATCCCTCTGTTCCTAACCAAATACATTGTGGGATCCCTGGGCTTCCTTGTAGTTCCTTGAGGACTTCATATTTGTGATCCAGATATGAATTGGGGTCAATCAAAGGGTGACTTGAAGGCTGTAACTTGATTGCGACCTCAACATCAGTTATGATATCTCGTGCTCGATATACGTTGGCTGGGGAATAAATAGTATGCCTGTTGTTTCGGGAGAGTCAAGACAGTTGACCCATAAAACTCACAATATGAACCTGTTCCTAATTTCTCTCTTATCTGATACTGACCGTCCATGCGAATAACTTCAGATTTCATTGTTGATCGTTGCCTGAGGATTGTGAGAAAATGTTGAAACACTGCCTCACTAAGCAATGTTATCCTGATTCCATGCTCGGACTGGCAGTTGGTTTGCTTAGTAACACTTCTTCTTTCATACCTTACTAAGTTGCCGCGCACACTGCTGTTCTGAGGCGCTGCCTCACTCATGCTCGCCCGCGGGCTCGGACAAGTTGGTTTGCTTAGTAAGTCATGATTTTACAGTCTGACAAACTAATGAATTTGGTTCAGGGCCGCATCTCTTGTCTCTGGAGTCTGGACTCTAGAGCGTACCTGTGGAGCACACAAGGTAGTTTCTGACCAGGCCCAGTGACATACCCAAAACTTCCGGACAGATTTTTAGCCTAGGCCTACTAGGGCCCTAGGCTCTCCAATATTTCCAATGCGGCTGCCACTGACTGAATTTGGTGAGCTTCGAATTGCACAATGCCATGTCAGCAAGTTACCACCATTGAGTACAATGGTGAATGTCATGAAAATTGATATCAAGGATCAGAGTCCCAAGAAAATGGCTCATTGCATGAGTGGGGTGCTACGTAAAGCATGCGTGCCAACTAATACGTACGTCACTTTAGACATCGTTTCCAGAGTCTTCCATGGATGCAGTGGACGTGATGATCCACAAGGGATTAACTAAGATCAAGGAGGCTATTGTCGTATACATGAAGAAATTTAAGCCTGGCGAAGACACTGCTCGCCTCGAAGCGACTCCCCTTCCTTGGAATTTTGATTGGGATATATGCCGGCAAAGCATCGCAAATGCAGCAGAGTGCACCACACACCACCGGTTCCTCAAATGGTTTTCTAAAACTTTCAGGGGAGTTAAGCAAGGTATTGATGACCTCGACCCCTCCGGCGACTTCATTCCTTCCACCCCACAATCTGAATCTTCCACCTCTCCATCTGGATCTACCACATCTTCCCCCTCTCCACAATCCTCACATTCCAATCATGGAGGTGTTCCTACCAAGCGAGCCTGACGTCCGCCTGGACGTATTGTTGCCATTTCCCATGTTGACTCATCTGTGATGGTGTCTGACCCAGAAGATTATGACGTGGAAGATGCGGAAGCTTAATGCATTTCGGCCTCGTTTCATTCACATTCAAATTAACCGGTACTCATTTTTCAGTTCCCCGTTTCAATACATTTTCATTTAGACTCGTCTGTGACTCTGCGCCCTGTTGTAAATTCTCATGTCACACTGTTGTACTCCGTGCTAACTTTTGACTCAATCGCTCGCTTGAGTGTGGATTCAGGGTGTGGCTCGTTTGCAAGCAGCTCGCAAGTTAACCCTATTAAACGACGACTCTACTATCCCTGCGGGAGTTTGGACTGCCAGTGAATGTGGTTGTGGCACGATCGATCGTGCTCGCCGTCATTCGCAAGCACATCCCTGACTTGCTCTTAACATTCAAGTGCTCAGAGGTACTAGGTTCTGCTGCATGCTGGATCTTAGGCTCAGGCTGACTTGGATCTGTCAATCCAGAAATTTGTACGCTCATTCTTTGAGAGTGTTCTTGACTGGACACCTCGGAAAGGGACACGTGCTGCTGCCAAACTTCCGTCCAATGCGGAAGACAAGTGTGAAGAATGTTTTTTCCGGCTCGTTTATGTCATCAAATGGCACAACGTGCCACCAAAGGTGAGTCAACCTTTCATTTATCCATTCCGGATGGGATTTTCAACTCATTCCACTGGTAATTCACAGCTCATAGTTGGGTTTGATCAAATTGGTTGCTACATTCTTCCGAGCAGTGGTGTCACTTTTGCAGAGCGAGGTAGTAAACAAGTTGAGATTGTTGCCAAGGATGAAAAACGTGCATACACACTGCTCGTAGCCAGCACCCCCAAGGGGACCTTTCTGCCTTTTCAACAAATTTGGGCTTGGGCATCGGAACATTCATTACCATCCACAGCTGCAGAATCCATGGCTGAAGCACGAGACTACGGTTTTAACTTCGCATTTGCGAAAAGTGATAGAAAAGGCAGTCACTATAGCACACTCAAGACTATGAACGAGGTATGTGCATTGCATACTGTCACCTGTGTCAATGTGGTCACTGATAAGCCCCGCACCAGTGGATTCAGTTCATCTTCGAGCCGTACCGTCGTAGTGTCATTGAAGCAGACCCTGACCTTGATGACACTCAAATTGCTGTGGTCTACCTCGACTGCTACCCAGTGCATGCGGGCGAAGAATTCCGTTCCTACATTTTTAAAGAGTTCCCACATATCATTTTGTGCTTCATGCCCGCCGGTTGTAAGTTCGAGTCATTTGTTACAAATCTGCTCGCATCCCAGTCTCACACTATCTTTGCTGTGGTTAGGTACCGGCATCTTTCAACCTGCAGACGTTGAGCTCAACCGTGTCATCAAACATCGCCTTAAGCAACACCAAACAGAATTCTTGGTGCACTCGCACCAACATCAGATCGACAACGGGTTAACACCGGATCAAGTTAAATTTTCAACTTCACTACCAGTCTTGCGGGATGCATCAGTGGCGAGCATCGTAAGCATCTACGAGTTCATGATCGTCCATTTGGTCGAGAGCTTGTCCAGAAGGTTTGTAATTCGTGACTTCTGAGTCATTCCGAGTCCTTCCGTGTTACTGACACTGACTCGGACATTTTTATAGGCCTGGGAACGATGCTGAGTGAAAACCTGGGACCTATCTGCAACCTGTTTGACGAGCAAAACTTCTCAATCAGCACTCACTCAGTATTTGCGTACACACACCATGCTCCACCAGGAGATCGTGGACCGCATGGGTATTGTTCATGGACTTGAAGACACTTTACCTGAAGATCAGTTCAACTCTAAAGCAGGTGATGATGACACCGATGTCCCTTCCAGTGCTGTCATTCGTGATGCCTTCAACTTGAAGGACTTGGATACGGTTATTCCAGCTCATGTTGACATTATTTCAGATTGTGTTGGGGCAGCAGAAAGAGGCACTGATGATGGTCTCATAGCTTCGGGCGAATTCGAGAACATTTGGGCTTGTGCTGATGTAAACATGCAGCGACAATGCTCGGGGCTCATAACCTGTTGAGAGGATAAAAACGTAACTCGAAGACTTACTTTGTGTGGAATGAGGTTGGGACTGAGAGGGACGTTGTGGTTATGATGAAAGATAGAATGAACTCCTATTCAAACTCAGACACTACTGAGCTATCTTTATATAATATAAGTGTGTGAACTATTTACTATACTAGTGCTCTAGTGCTCGTATTTCAACATCGATGATGCAGGGCGTGAACATCACACCCTCCATGCTCAAGTACATTTGCAGTGTGTCGATAAATTGGCTCGTGTGTAGCTCAGTGATGATCTTGCTGACTGTGATGTTGCGCAAATGAGGAGGCTGATAAAATGTTTGTGTCAAGTTGTCATCCATGACCAAGGTACCCGCCAACTGGTTCCGACTTGCTGGGACTTCGAAATTTGCACTGTCACCATGGCAGTTCAACTTCTCCTTCTGCGTCCTCAGGTTCCTGCTCCTCAAATAGGCACGTATCATTCACCAGCGCAGACTTGTCGACTTGATTCACCCTCGCACTCTGAGTTCTTTGTTTGCACCAATCCAGATAAATAGCATACCAGTCAACTGGCAGCCTCCTGATGGCGCAACCACACGGTCATCTGAACGATGAAGTCCTTTTTGTTTGTGGCTCAGTAAGCATCCTTTGCATAATCAATACTATGGAGTCATTTGGGGGACTCTGTGTTGACTCCATTTGCCCCATATCTGTAGATCATCTCGATGTCATGTTGCATGGCGTGAATTTTTGGTATGTTAAAATGATTGACTTGCCGACCGCCAAGCTCAATGAAAATGTCCTTGTACGTCATCCAGAGCTGCCTTCAACATGGCAAGGGTACATTGAGTGTGCCGCTGGAGAGAGGACAGGTGAATGAAGTTGATGACAGCACGGACAGCACAAACAACATGGTGGTCACATCCACTGGCGATCAGCCCAACAAATACTTTTTCCATTTCCTTAAACTTCCTCCCAGTCCATTGTGAGACACCAATATGCCATTCTTGAAGTGATGGAGCCCCTGGAGAGTGGACATTGACTTGAAGTGTGTGTCTATCTCCAGTTCTCCCAAAATTGCTGTGCACCATTTGACTAGATGATCTTTAAATACTGCCTTATGGAGCTGATGGAGCAGATCTGGTGTAATTGCACTGAAAATGTTGCAGTGTGGCAGCATGGACCAAAAAGGGGGATAAATGACTCTGAGTCCAAGGTTCTCAAATGCCGGTTTCATGGATAAACTGACAAACTCGTCAGGAGAATGGTATTGTGAAAAAATGGTGATAGTCTCTGTCATGTCTCTCTTGGCCATGTTTCCATTCAAGTTGTCTCCTTGATTAATTGGGGCAACCTTGCATATGAGGCAGTGGTTCTCTTTGCAACACACCATGAGGCACTGTTCGGGGTAGTCAGCGACATACACTGCCAGAATGGGCCAGATTGATCAAATTCCGCCATCAGCACAAGTCTGTGACATCAAAAGTAAAGAGAAAAGTATAAGGTCAAAAGGGGTCACATGATGCTGACTAAGCAGGTCAGGTGACCAAATTTAGTGCATATGTGTACTAAGAAAATGAAGAAACGTAACATTATCCCCCTGCTAGGCTTGAGATACCAGATCAAGTGGAAGTAGAACCGGAAGTGAAATTAATGATAGGAGTAGAAAAAAAACTATCAAACAGGGCACAATTCATTTTCAGACGTCTAGGAGCTGAGAATTTTCGGCAATGGAAGTCATTTATAGCTGGGCTGTCTTTAATCCAGAGGCTGGCTCCCAAGTTCTGTTGCTTTCATCATAACCTTTCCAATGCACTATGTATTAGAATCCATGGCCAATAGGGTGAATTGACAATGTAATCGACTTCAAACTCTTTGGTGCCTTCATCATTGACAAGCACAGGTCCAGGACAAACAATAGGTTGTCCAGCCAATGGTTCAATATAGGGTTTGACTCAAGAGACATTGATGATGTGGTGAGCTTTCACAGATTTGGGAAAGAGTAATCCCACACTGTTGGTATGAACCTCAATGATTTGGTAAGGACCGATCCAGTGTTCTGTTAATTTACATGATGGACAATCATCAAGAGCGAGATGTTCGGTGCTGAGCCAAACAAGATCTCTGATTTTCTATTCCGGCACAGCCGATCAGTTTTGTTCGCATGTCCGCTGAAGTGTGTCTTTAGCCTTTTCTAGTTTGAAACCAAGATGAGGGGCGAATGTTTGAATGTGGTAAAGCCAGTTGTGGACGAGCAAGTGTTGTTGAAATTAAACTGAGTGATGGCAAGCCATTTGACCCATTTATCTTGTTTTTCTGCAGTAACAAGATGGAGGTATTGATTAAGTTCACGATTAATGTGCTCCATTTGTCCATTGGTCTGGTAAAGCCAGTTGTGGACGAGCAAGTATTGTTGAAATTAAACTGAGTGATGGCAAGCCATTTGACCTATTTATCTTGTTTTTCTGCAGTAACAAGATGGAGGTATTGATTAAGTTTGCGATTAATATGCTCCATTTGTCCATTGGTCTGGGGGTCATATGCTGTGGACATCTTCTTTTCTATTTTTAACAGTTTGAGTAGATCTAACATCATTTGGCTAGAAAACTGGGGTCTGCCGCAATTGGAGACAAGAGAATTAGGAAGTCCACTATCTAGTAGAGCATTGACTGTGATGTTTTTGTGTTTTGTGATTATGTTGATTTTTATAGAAGCTTGCAGAGTGGCTTGATGGTGTGCACTCTCTCTTCTGGTTTTTTTTTCTGAGAGAGCTTAGGTAAAATGGGGTCTGTTCTTCCTGGGTGTGCAGACTGGGCTCTAAATATTCTGTTTTTGTGATTCCAATGGTGCAACAATCTTATCTATCTGATCTAATCTGGTTGAGATATGATCAAAATGGTCGCCAAACATTGACAATATGAGCATTCTGATTGGTCAATATCAGCCAATGGCAATTGCTGCCTTAGCTAGGCACTTAGGGGAATGCCCTTTTCAAGACAGGGGTTGAATTCCAAGCTGCAAAAATCTATTCCCAAAAAGGAAACTCCATCATTCCTTTTTGGTATTATCTATATCTTATCTATGTTAATCAAATTGATTAGATTAAGTTTGAAGTGATTAGATGGCACTATGACATCTTGGAAAATCTGTCACACTCCAAGTGTGGTGAGGGAGTCCCAGAGAGAGGTAGAGGGGGTCCTACTTGAGTACTTGGGGAAGTTCCACTGAGAGTCAAGGGAGTCCCCATTGAGAGTAGAGGGAGTCCCACTATAGTCAAGGGAGTTCCACTTGAGTACTGAGGGACTCCCACTAGCAGTGGAGGGAGTCCCATTGTGAGTCCCATTGTGAGTAGTGGGACTCTCACTTGAGTACTGAGGGAGTCCTACTTGAGTGCTAAGGGAGTCCCATTGAGAGTGGAGGGAGTTCCACATGGGTGTTAAGGGTGTCCCACTTGTGTGCTATGGGAGTCCCATTTGGGTGCTAAGGGTATTCCATTTTTATGCTGTACTGGCACTCACTAGGAAACAATTCCTACATAGCTGGGTGCAAGTATTCTCCTTCATATAATAAAATTCATTGAGATTAGAGTTCCATTGGTGATATGATTGATTACAACATTTCTACTCACTTGATAATCTACATTGATCATTATATGTTCCATTGTGTATTGTTTGATTTATGGCTGAAAACTTCATACTCCAATTTGTCTGACAGCTGAATTACAATGTTTATGGGCATATTGAAATATTTCCAAAGAAGTTCCAATTAATTTTGTGGGACTCCCACTTTTGAGGAACTCCCTCACATTTGGTCATGCTGACATAATGCATCCAAACATTCCAATAATAGTTTTCAGACACTTTTAATTTAAATGGTTTTCAGACAAAATCAATTTTGTGGGAATCCCATGATGGTTGTGGGACTTCCTTGAGGGACTCCCATTGTTTGGTGGCCACTGACATAATGCATCCAAACATCCTAAAAATGGTTTTGGCAAAAAAGTATAGAGTCCCTGGGACTCTCCATATAAAATGTGGCTCTTAGCCACTATTTTGGGCAGAAAAATAGTGGCTAAGAGCCACCTGGCCCAAGTCGCCTGAAGTGTGCTGGTTTTAACTCCAGCAGCATTCCTGGCACATTGTGGATGCCTTCTTGCAGTCTTGGGCTAAGTGCCCATCTCCTCCGCAGTTGTAACAGCCTGAGTTAGTCTTTTGGATGCAACTGTATCATCTACATTAGGGTCCTGGTGTTTGTGTGAGCTGGGGTTGCATGAGCTTTTGGCTTTGAAGGCTTCTATTGCCTCTGCATATCTCTGTATGATTTGGATGTAAGATTCTACATCATCTTGTTGATCATCAGCAAGGAAGATTGCTTTGATAATGTCTTGAGCAAGGTGCCTGAAGGACTGCATCTGTGAGATATAGGCGCCCTGGATGCAATTTTGTTGTCATCATGATCATGAATAGCTGGCATGTCATGTGAGAGGGAGGTAGCTTCCAGGGAACTCATGGAACTGACTTTATATTCTAGGTACGCAGGCCGCCGATTGGGCTGGTTCCAGTGACAATAAACTGTGAAGTGATTAGTGCCAAAACCAGCAAGTGTCAACAGTGGTCGTGATTTACCTGACAAAACAATTTAGTATGTCACTTACGCTCAATTGTCTGCTGCCAACAGGAAAATGGCCAGTATCAATGGTGGTCGACATAAGTAGTTACCCAACAAGGAAACTTGTTTGTAACTTACATGGAGCTCATTGAGTGCCTAGCAAACTCAAGGGTGAAGAAGCGCCAGATGCACCGTGTCCCACAAAAATAGCTAGTGTCACCGGTGGTTGACGTGAGTTACCTGACAAAGCAGCTTGTGTGTCACTTACTTGGACCTCCTCAGCATTGCTCAGAGTCGATATGAGCACCATTGAAGTTGCTGTCAGACAGAAGGTGTCACATTTGGGAGTGTAGATATAAAAGATAAATGTAGAACTGGAAGAACGCACAGAGACATGCAGGTTGTGAAGCACCGACTCTGGGAGAGTGCTAGAACAGACTAGCAAACCTATAAACCTATAAAGGGACTCGAGAACGTAGAAAAGGGAACGATAAGGGCATAGCCGTTAGCGTCGGGGATCGTATGCGCGCGGTGCTTACTGCTTTAAAGTCGCAGCAACTTGTCTCTTGCAAGACGAGTAAGGCGGTGAGCGGATAGAGGCTCTGTCAAGGGATTGCACAAGTCGCGGGAGGACTTGGTGGGAACTATGAGACAAGAGGATGAAAATACTAGACTGAGGTATCGAAGTACATGTGCTACTCTTTATATACCTAGCTAGTGGGTGCACGGACCATGTAATAACGCCTGCCCTAACCTGTACGCGTAAGTGCTGACTGATGGTGATGTCAGTAGGGCGTAGGGTATGACGTTGTGTTGGGGATGACATCATGAGTGACGTTAGGTCACGTGACCTAGAGAAGAAAGGGAAGATAAGATAAGATAGACGCGTAAGGCGTCTAGATAAGATAAGATAACTCGCGGGGGAGATAGAATGAGGAAAGGGGAGAAACGGAAGAGCGAACTGTGTGGGAACCGAGAGGGTTAGCTAAGGGTTAGCTAAGCTACGAGGAACGTAACACAGGTCAGCGGGGAAAAGTTTGAACATGTCATAGGGTGTGTTAAAATGGCCAACCAAAAGGGAGGATGCTGGATAGGCATGTGTTATGGTACATACATAAGTGCAATAGAATGTCATCTGCCAGCCTGAGTGTGCTACCACCACTTTTCCTATTCCCAAGTCACTATGACAATGTTGCAGCAAACACCATATGGTACCACTAGTTTGCAATTGCCCAACTAATTGTAAAAAGTGCACACCATCGGCACCCCCCTCGGCACACAGTTGTTGCATTCATGCAAGTACATTCCTGTATGTTTCACCAAAAACATTGACTTCAAAGTTTACATTTGGTCCTTTTTTGAGGTTGACCAACGACCAGTGGTACAATATGTGATCAACTTGTCGAGACCATCATCTTGATTGAGTAAGTATCAGAAAAGTGGTTGCTGCTTGGTGGGTTGGTACCACAGAGTGAGCAGGAGTAAGATGTTGAGGGCAGGGTACCCAAACAGCACCCTCACAGACTGATTAGACTGAAATGAAAGGGGATCAGCTACAAGTGTGTTTCATTATTCACAAACTCACAGATTCATGATCTGTAAAGTGCCAGTTTTGCAGTACATTAGTTACAACTGATGTCCATTCGGTTGCGACATCAACCTAAGAGTCTAATGGAAGGAAATGCCATAGTGGCAGTGCAACTTTTCCGAAGATAGAGCCAAGATTGTGCCAGGAATGTCTCACTGTCTTTTGTATCATGCTTTTATTCACTTTTTTCCATTCGTTTAAGTTTTCAACTAGTTAGCTATGATCAGTAGTAGACATAGATGATATGACATACCTATGTCAGACCCACCATAATAAATGGCCATATTGCCAACAAGTCTGTTGTTCAGCCAAGCCTTGTGGGCACCGTTTTTGTTCTGCAGAGGCCTTTTGGTGCAGAAGTATTCTACAGCAGATTTCTAACTCAAATCCTCTGGTAATCACTCAGCTCACATAATCACAGTTGATTTGAAATGGACATTCCTATCTCATCTGTAGAACAGCCAAAACAGCATCAAAAGCCTGGACATTTAATAGTGCAGTTCAACAAACTACTGCAGTTCATCATGATCTTTGAAGAAAATTCCTCTCTCATTATGGACATTGTGGGAATCTGTTGGCAACCACATATACTACTATGCAGAAACATGCTCAGGCCTGGGCCTAATGCAGACTTTTTGATCTGGCAGACTCAGAGCATGCCGAGGAAGACAAGGCAAGTAAAGTCTTCGACCTTGACATAGGAGAAACTACAGGCGAAGAATTGCAATCAGGTCTAGAACTGGAAATTGACACTGAAATAGACAATGACATGCATGAACTGCTTTTGAAGTGTTCTCACTTGAAGCCAATAGTACAGTGTATCCCTGCCAAAATAGCATTGCCTGCCAAATCTGTAGACCCTTGAAGGGCAAGGGGCAAAGGGCAAAGCTGCACCCAAACCCATAAGTTCTGAGCCGCACTATGATCCAGACACATATGGTTAGTCACACTCATGCATCGTGATATGTATACTATGTACCTATTGATGTGTTTTATATTTCCTACTAGTCTTCAAGATCCAGTGCACCGTTCATCGAGTTCAAGGATCAAAGACCTCAAATATTCCCTTCCAGATATTATCCACTATTTCTTATCATGATCTTTATCTGACTGTTTCAGGGAAATTGAACTGGTTTGCAGGACTTGTTAGGCTGCAATATTGGTTGGATTGCAAGGTGAAGATGGCATTCACTTCCCTACAATCAGAACCTTGAAAAACTCAACTTTGTTATAGAAACCATGAGACCTCTCATCATCCCTCCTCGTCTTGCCAATGGCAAGGCATCAACTCGGCCAATGAAGGCAATTACTGTTTACTTTGAAGATGGAGCCTCCGATAATGAATCAGCGGCTCCAGTGTCTGACAGCAATTGTTACAAAGTGGTACTACATTTCAGAATTGAACTCTTACCTTGAATGATCACTCATATCCATGTTCTCAGGGCCCATCCCGGCCCAAAAGGTTCAGGATCTCAAGCTGGAAAACATAAGTCCACAGTAGTGAATGATGAAGTAGGAGGTACAAATGTACAACAAACTCACGTCAAAGAGATACAGAAGAAGTGGACATGTGATGTGCATTTGAAAGGATCTGACTCTCCCATGTACTACTATACCCTTCTAGTGAGCAATGAGTACCAGGCATTGAGTCAGCAAAACAAAGTATTGGGCACTTTTGAGAGTCACATTAGTAATCTGTTTGTTCATCCTGATAATCTGGAATTTAGATGAAAGGACAAGCAACTTTAGATATGAAACCCACTTCCATTGTTACTTACAGTGTGAGGCCACGTACACGAAACACTGGCTTGGGCATAAACTTAGTCAAAATCCCGAAAATACAAGTTGATTTGAGGCTAACTTGAAATTGACTTGTCGAGGACAGACTTACTGTTCTGAAGGTCATCATCATTGCTTCCCACCACCACCGTCTTCCAAATCCACAAAAAATCTCTTATACCCTCCATTTCATTATCCAACATGTGAGTCAAATACCTCATATCAGCATCATGTAATGGACATAACTCTGCATCCCAATCAACCTTGTCCAGTGAAGAAGCCAGCACCTGCAATCTCTCCCTTGAGACTGTGTACCTAGCTTTAGCATGTTGTTTCTTCTTGACAGCAAGGTCAAGGGCTGCACATGCCTGTGTGTTGGATCGCTAGCCTCATAAATAGTGTTTTGAAGTCCAGTTGTGGACTGGTGGCAACTGGACTGGACTGCAACTGATCACAACTAGCTAGACTGGTCGTACTTGACACAACCAGTCTTTGACCAGTCCAGTTGCAGTTGCCTGGTCCGGTAGAAATTTCGGCAACTAGTAAAGACTGGTTAGGACCGGTTGCAACCGGTGTACAGCCACCTCCTATTTACTACACTATTTTTTGGTAATTTATGGTGATTTTTCCACATTTTTTGATATTTTTCTGGAATTATTTGAGTGACGTATGAATATGTAGGTCAATATTCATTTCTATATGATGATATAGACTCAATATATACCATTTATGACACAATTCACTTCCATACTAAAATATTCATGGCATATTTCATGACTGACAAGCCGTCTGAACACTTATGGATTGACATGGACACATGCCAGAATGATGTTCCACCCATAATCGACCATATCTTGGTGGGAAATGGGTCGTTTCACATGCTAATTCGATGGAAAATTAGCTAATGGGCCGCTCTACACTCGGTATAGCCATTTCAAGGGCTGATTCGGACATTCCGCCCCTATATGTACCAGTCTTTGTAAAAACTGGTGAAAACTGGTCCTAAATGGTTTGGTTGCGGTCCAGGGACATGCACAATGTTTTTAAGACCGGTTTCGGTCTGGTTGCATCATTTTTAGCAAAAAAACCAGACTGAACTGGACTTTTAAACACTACTCATAAAATGACGGCTTTAAACATGGAAAGATGAGCAAACAACTGAATACTCCGTCATACATCATTGAGGGCATGATGCAGTTCCCATTCTATTCACTGCAGTCTAAGATTACAGTGAGTCCAAGCAGGCAGTTCTGATGGAAGTAGAAGCTTCATCTTCTCCT
The DNA here is from genome assembly GCA_038091735.1 of Leccinum pellstonianum. Taxonomy (NCBI): domain Eukaryota; kingdom Fungi; phylum Basidiomycota; class Agaricomycetes; order Boletales; family Boletaceae; genus Leccinum; species Leccinum pellstonianum. Next base: position 28,581 of record JBBPPA010000070.1, read on the forward strand.
GTTTGATGTCCATGTCTTCTTTGGGAATGTTCTTGCCGGCTTGTAATGTAGCCACTGAGGGCATATAAAGCTGATGAGTCCCACTCCAGACACCCATTCACAACACACATGTCCAATTTCAAACATAGAGCCAATGTTCTGACATGCTTCATGCTGACTTCTCAGGCCCTGTGAAAACAGGGTATTGGCGGGTAGCACTACGTATTGTCATTTATGAACTTTGTAATTACATTGCCATTACATCTTATCTTTTATCATATAACTCTCACACGATAATGCAATGATAATCCACAACATTGTATGCATGCAGTGAGTGCATACAACCATACATTACATACCATGTGAGTGCAGCGATTGTGCATACGTGATGCAATCATGCACTTGCATTGCACATGTCTACTAAGTAACTTAGCGTTTTCGATCTGGCGCAACAACTCTCCGGATTCTACTGCCATTTAGCAGAAGCAGAACAAGACGAACTCGACATCCTAGAAACTGCATTCCACTTTCTCTTGTTTGCACTGGTCTCATCTTGCCTGCACTCGTTTCGCTCTCGGATGGTTCAAGTTCTTGGTGTTCCTTCATTCGGCAGTTCTCGCTTTCAAGTTCTGCTCTACCCGGCACTCGTTTCACTCCACAGTTCTCTGAGCTGTTTGCGCTGGTCTTGTTCAATCTTCTCGCCCACTGGGGTCTGCTCTGGCCTGGCTTGCACTCGTTTCACTCAATGTTCTTGCCCTCGCCTGCCTCACTTTCCTAACCACGATTCCCATTGTCCCTGACCCTGTAGTATTTGTTGCCTATACTAGGAATAATATATATTTTTGTGGTCATACAGAGTGATATTGCAAAGTAACTACATATGAGTGAATATGAATGAGTATACAAATTTATATATGGTAATAAGTCACCAGTTCTGACGAGAAGAATGACTCGCATTTCAAGGGGAGAATTGTGTTCGTAAATTAGTATATATGATCTACCAAATACATGCATTTGGTGATATCCGACCATACATGGTGCTACCTGCCAACACCCTGTTTTCACAGGGTCTCAGGACCAAAGAAACCATGTGAATGGGAGGATGTGGTTGCACCAACATTAATTTAAGGGATATGGATCTACAGTGGCATATGGGAAAAGGCAATGACACACCTTGTGAGTATGGTGGATATATTCTCATGCATTCTTATCGTGACTGGTAGGAGCAGCATCTGAAAAATATTACAGTAGGATTATGGAGTTTTCTTTATAGTATAAAGGCCACAAGTGGTTTTTTACCATAAATTTATCATTTATTTACATAGTACATACCTCAAATACCGCTTGAGAGCTTCAGAGATCCTTATCTTTCTTTCACCCTGCACATTGATGTGTTCAAAAATATTTATGATTAGATCTGCTCCTGTTTATTTTCAAGCTGCTATAAGATCACCATGATCATTACTGTGGCTCTATTCACAAATACCCTGGAAATTATTGTGTGAGAGAAAGGTATGCAGTTTAACAATGAACAATTGACATATTTTCATTGTTGTATATGCAGGTTACCATTGATCAAAGCATAATTGTCTAAATTCAAGGTCTTGTATGTACAGCTGGTAGTTTATAGCAGTCTCTTTCAAACCCAGAATGTATTGTGAGACCAACAGTTATCCTCTTCCTCCTAGTGGTCAAACATTTTGTCACTATGAAGTGCAAATCCATCATTAATGGAGATTGAAATGTGTGAAGTGATAGGAAGGAAATCATGTGAAATCACCACTTTCCAACTCAAAAACCAAACTTGGCTCTGCCATAACCAAACTCCCCCCTGGGTAGTTACCAACAGGCAGAACCAAGCAAATACCTTTGTTGCCCATATCATGATATGCCTTGGTACATACATTAATGTTGAGAGCAAAGGGAATCCATGATGAAACCAAACTTCCTGGTTGCTCTGCTGGGAGGTGAACTTGCATCTGAAATCTTACATGAGATATCCAAGAATTTAAAATTATCAAATTCACAACTTTTTCAATCCACAAAAAAACATCTTCAAATAGAGCCTCCAGAGCTCTTGATGTGGCTCAAAATCTTTGGACCTATATATTAAGAGTTGTTGGTCCTCTGAACATGAGTCTTCCTCAGATCTAGAGTATACTTGTGACTAGGAGCAGACTTTCCCTATTGATCCAAGTAATTAATTCTCATAATAGGTTTACAATAAATAGACACTTACAGAGGTGATATATCTATCATATCAGGAAAAATGGAGGCAGAGATATGGTTTCACATCTCTGCCATCAAAGATTTGTCCAGATTCTAAACAAAATTTGAGTTTCACAATCAAGGTATCCTTGAGGCATCTTGTCATGGCATTGCAGACAACTACTAAGTAACTAGTAAAAGTGGGAGGAAGAGGGGAGGACATTGGTTGCCACTATCAAATAATTAGCCAGTGCTTAGAAAATAGTTGGGATATATTTAGTATATGTCCAATGGTATGGAACAATCAATTAGAGGTGTCCCAGATGTCATTCTGAATTGATATTGATATTGCCAAAAGAGGAGTAGGAGAGGACTAATGGGCTACCACTATCAAATAAACAGCCAGTCCTCAGGAAACAATTGGAATATGTTGGGAAATACCCCCATTAAAACAGGTTAGGTTGCCATGCTGGATGATTCTAAGCGTGGTCATGGTATAAATTAAATTTAAACCTCAAAGTATGTAATCAAGTGTACATGGTGGAACTTCACCACTTGCCAATTAGGTCTAGCAATCATGACATCATAGTCCTTTTCACCATTGGTCATTCTGTTTGCAATTTGTACATATGTGCAAATGACTCAATACAACAATTGTGCCTGGCTGCCAGCTGCTATATTTCAATGATGATATCATGATGCATAGTCCATCGGCTTCAGAAGCTCTCCACAAGATCATTGAACCCAACTTCCAGTCTTCTGAGGTGAATGTCTTCTAGTGCTTGGGGCCTGACTCAGAATGAAGCTGACATGGATAGACTCAAACACACATTAGACCATTTCACACAGGTAGAAACTCTATCCATAGTTCATACTATTCTAAGAGAGGAACTGAAGAAGTGAGGACCGAGGTGGTGGACATCTGATTTTGACTGCAAAGTCTCTTTCTCATTTTGAGTGTAGGGCTTGCATTGAATTACAGCAAAATCTCCTACAATATAGACAAGACAAAATGTGAATTTCCAGGTTCAATATGAAAAAGCAGCCAGCAACCCCCAGATTTCTACCAGTCCATGCTCCTGCCATGATCATTTCTCTTGCATTCTAAAGCAAGAGTTTGACAAAGTCAAAGCTCAACTAGATACCATCCAAGCAATATTGCTATCTGTGCAACAGATGATGTTACAGAAGCATGTAGCCTCTATTGATGCATATGGTTTCACCTAGACCAGTAGCCTTAGAGGCCAGGTTTCACCTTCTCTTCTCAGGTTCTAGTGCAGAGGATGAGGATGGGAACAGAGAAATGAGTTACTTAATACCATTTATTTATACAACATATTTTCTTCTCTTTTCCAGGGTAGCATAAGAGGCCAAAAGAGGAGAAGAATTGATTCTCATACTAGAACACTTTTGTCACCTCTGGTATGTTCACTAGCAGTATTTCTGTAAAATGCATACTTTCCAGGATGAGGACATTATTAATCCATCAAACGACAAGATCTACTGCCCAAAATGCAAAATAGGTTTAGAAAAGTCTTCTTGTGCACTGCACTTAGTTAAATCTAATGATGATTGGCATATCATGTCTTTCTATGCTATCTCCTCTACTGGAACTAAACTACTAATCTAACAAGAGGATGATCTTCATTTTCTTTGTCCTTGTGGCAAATTTGCACACTTTGAGAGAAGATATATGGAGAAAAATATGGCAGAGGGAGATATCTCAGAGCACCCACCAGAAGCAAAGTTTGCAGTCCCTTTGCTACTTTATGCTTCTTACTTCTCCATGAACACCACATAGCTCTCCATGTAGCCATTTGACAATCAGTCACATGACATCTTGATGTTTGATTAGGGAACTTGCTGAAGGTGGAGATTCGGAACTGCCCTTTCCCACTTCCATGGCATCTGCCTTGGAGGTGTATTTATAGTAACATAAATATGTTTCTGTTTGTATCACCCTCATAGTGTATGCATGTTGTCTCAATAGCTTGTTATGATTTGATTTGTGTACCTGTATCTGAGTCAAACTTGCAATAAATTGACTGTTCTTTACCTCCATCTGGAACAATGTCTACTGACCCTGGAGCAGCTTAGCAAGCAGCTGATTTCAGAACTATCACTGTTTTTCTCTACATTCAACACTGGTTCAATATTTTTTCCTGACTCCGGAACTATTGAGCAAACAGTGGACTCAAGCAACCAAATGATTCTCCAACAGTGCTGCACCATCATCCAATCCAACTCCACAGCCCACTGGCAGGACAAATGTCCAGGTACTAAGTCGTGTCTCTCCTTTACCATAATTAAACAAAGCAACATTAGGGTCACATGGGTCAGCCATGTGTGGCGAAACTCTCAAAGATGACCAAAAGTGATCTCGACTGAGAATGCGTGGACCACGCTAATTGAGGAAGCCATGGAAAGTGCAATGGTGTCCAACACTGTATAAAGTGACAACATGCACCATCAACACTGTCCTTCACCAGTAGGAGAGTTTTGCTGAACCCCATATCAACACAACACTCAGGTTAAGGAAATTCTTTAGTGAAGCACCACTTACCGAGGCCGACGCAGACAACTATGTGGCCTATCATGCCGAGAAGTGAACACTGTCATGGACGGTTACAACCAACTACAAGACAAATCCACATCAGCCCTCTCTTCACAGCACCATATTTTCAAGAGCTAATTATCCAGCACCTTTTTGTTTTTTCATCTCCAAGTAGACCTGGCTTCTCCGGTTCACATTGTACTAGACAACCTTCTCACCATGGAGGTGGCAGTGATTGCTGCTACAGTCTGTGAGTATATTGAGGGGAAGAGGCAAAAAGAAGAGATCTGACCTTCAAGTTGGTGGTGTGACTATCTCAAAGCACAGCAAGAAATTAGTCGGATGTGAGCAGACAAGAGGGAGAACGGATCAATGAGAAAATGCTTCATTGAAAGGGTCTTCAACTCCACTGCTGTTGCGGCTTGACTGGGATGCGAGATGGTGACAGAGTGACCCTATGGACATATCCAAAAGCATTCTCCATGTGACACAAAGTCAGGCCACAGAGAAAATAGAGTGGCACAAAGCCAGCTCAGTGTTTGATCTTCTTTTGTTAATTTGTTCCCCTGCAATCCATTAGCACAGTCTGCAGACCTCAGCACCACCTCCTCGCCACAGACCTCACTGAGCTAGTGTTGTGCTGCTGATCCTCTCTGTGGCCGGACTTTGTGTCAGACAGAGAACATTTTTGAACTTTGTGTCTTGCAAGCCAGGAGGTTTCAACTATCATTTCTACACTTGATGTAGCTATGCCCTCAACCAAGCCCTCAATCCTTTCCTGTGGCTGAACATCCCACCATGTGGAATGACTTAGCTTCTTGTGAAAGTTCAGGTCTTGTGCTGTGGTTGAAGAGTGCTGGTGATCTCAGGTTGACAGACAGTTATCCTGACAATGAATGTGTTCTCCGTTCATTTTGTCTCCTGCTCTCCACTTGGCCTGATGTGCATCCATCATTTTCTCATATCAATTTTAATCAAGGAAGGACCAAAGGACACGCAAGCCTACAACATCATATCTAAGGCATACCTTTTTTATATACAAACTTTCTTTGATCTTTTTGGCCATCCCACTCGACTTCCTCATCATTTTGCATTGGAATACCATAGCAGCAGAATGTTCAGTGAGTGCTTACCCTTATGATTTTCATGTGTTTTCATCATTTTCATTGACATCATCATAGATGACACTCTGACTTTGCACCCTTCATTTTCTGAACATTTTCATTGACCTAGAATATGTGGTGAGTGCTGACTCCCCTGACTCCAACATGTTTTCATCATTTTCATTCACATCAAAGCTGACTATCCAGTTCACACTTGGACTTTTTGTATCTCTATTGTCATTCAAGTGCGCAGCTTACCATTGATGGCCACTAATTTCCAGTGCCACCGAGATTGTCCCTATACATTCACATCCCAGAGGGGTCTAATGCAGCATTGATTTACATGTGATGTTTATGGTCCTGCTCAAGCTGTAGCTCAGCAGAAGGATTACATAGTGACTATTCCCCACTTGGCCATGGTCAAACATGTCGATTTGGTGACTCATGACCTGGAAAACTACCACTCAGAAGTCTGATTCAGAAGTCATGGCACATTTCATTCATCTCAGATCCACAGTGTATCTTTAACATCCAGGATTTGTCGATGTTTGACGCCTCTACAGCAACATCTCAATTTTATACTTCCGAGAAGAAGATACCACCAACAGATATATTTGGAGTTGACAAATGGAAATGCACATTGATCGATATATCAGTATCTACAAGGGAAAAAAGAAGGAGGGCAATGGGCTGACATTCTCTGTGGACAGTCTTCACTATAGACCTATCATTGATGTTGTATGAGCAGTATTTGCAGAGGTGACATCCAAGAGCTTTCATCTCACACCTTTCAAAAAACTCTGGAAATCTCATGGACACTTGGAACCAAGCCCATGACAAAATATGGTTGCAAGTTGAAAAAGATGGTGTAGAATGAGATTACTCATATGAAAGCCAGGTCTACCTCTGCTACAGCTTCTGGTGACTGGTCTATGCTAAAACCAGTCCAAACTGGTCCAGACCAAGACTGAGTGGGCAACCATTCCGGACTAGTTGCCTGAAAATAGCAAAAAAGACCAGACTAGACCAGACTTGAAAAGGCTGACAGAATTGATCGAAAGAGTATGAATTCAATCAGGAAAAGGCTGCTGATGATTGTCCAAAATTTTCACTATTTGTAACAAATTGTAACAAATTAATCCCATTATAACAATATATCACATTTCTGACAATTTTTGTAGCAATTTCCTAGCCCTTTGAAATCCTTGGAATAATTCTTGATAATATATAACATTTATAGATATATTTTCATATAATTGATAGTACATTGTCATAGTTCATTAGAAGAAACATGGCAGTTTTTGGTATATATTTTTGGGATATAAAAATATAAAATGTGTACAAAAATCACAATATATAATCATATGATTTACAATAAAATCATATATTCAAGCAATATTAGCAATTTTATAATTGACCCCATTCAGTAGATTTTTCCATAATGAGCATATCAGTTACTGACACCTAGCTACTCCCATCACCTCGTGATTTTGTATAAAATTACTTGGAACTCACTTTAATGCACAATCAGTTGCTTGAACTTGAAATTGGATTGACTTGGACATTGGCAAGGTTCAAGATTGAATGAAGTTGAAACATTCGCTGTACATGTAAACAGCCACTTGATTGGTTCACACACATAATTGCAGAAATATTGGACCTTGGGCTTCATTTCGTTCCACCATTCCACCATTCCAACCTCTTGTTCCAACCTTCGAGTTGTCTCTCCCATAGGCTCAAAATCATGACACACTAGTAAGTTGGCAACCTCATACTACAGCTTATTCAGTTCAAGAGCCTTTGTTTCCTCTGGCCCCTCCCATTCCGAGTCATCACAGCCAGCAAGGGAACTTGGAGTAATCCCACTCCCAGGCCCAGGCGCTCATAACCTAGGGACAGTTGAGATCCAAAGCAGAACATGTATCTTATCATTCACCATCTATCATCATATCTATTTCTGGCGCACTTCCTCCCATCACGCCAGGCGGATCTCCGCCATTGACGAGGCCAGCGACTCCCATTCCAGAGCCTCATCCTCCTATCCCACCTCCTATCCCGACAAACAGCAGATACACCCCAAGCTCAACCATGCCCAAAGTCACCAAGCTCAACGACGAGAATTGGCTTTCATGGGCAATGCAAATGTTGACCATCTTCAAAAGGAGGAAGGTTTACCAGGTAGTTGTCGAAGGTTTGCCAAGGCCGGTGAATGCACTGGTGGTACAGGCTGCTGAGTGGGATGAAAAGGACTCACTCAGGCAGGAACTCATTACTCTGTCCCTCAAGGATGAACAGGTACTTAATCTCGTAGATTGCACGACTGCATCCGAGATGTGGGCTGCACTTCACAGCAATCATGCCCCCAATGGTGTTTTCACCCAGCTTACTTACAAGAAAGCGCTCTACAGCACCAACACACAGGAGCATGACGAGATCCCCGTGCACCTTAAACATCTTCGCGCCCTTTGCGAACGTCTTGCGCTTGCTGGCAAGACCATCAGCTTGTTCGAGCTCAAGTCTATCCTTGTTGGATCACTCTCTACCTCCTGGGAAAGACTTCTACCACACGCTCTGCCCCCACCTCACTCTCGTCTGATCTCTAAGTCATCCTCGCCATACTTGTTGGAAGCTCCTGTGCTAATAGCATGTCCACCAGGCTCACATTCATGCATTCGGTGATAAGCTGTATGATGTGGCTGCCTACTGCTCACACACATTCTCGAGGCTCCTCGTACAAGTCCAATCCCTCTGCCTCTCTTGTCTCCACTTACTTCTCTCGTGTCAGATCTAGTTGCTCTCCCCTTGCTGATGAGGCAGACACAGATCTAAAGAAGATTGCATCCTATACTCCAGACATGCAAGGGATCCAAAGTCTGTTACTTTTGGTGATTTTACACTCTTTTCATTCATTTTTACTTCATTGTAGACTTTGTAGCACTCTGCACTACTTCTAACCATCACCATTGGATTTCCTATGGTCGATATCCTTATCAAACTTTTCTCCTCGCAGTTCTAGACCCTTGTGGTCGTCCTACACACCTCTATTTTCTTTTCTTTGAGTTGTAATTACTTTTTCCACAGTTGTGGCTGAGTGTGGCTGATTGTGGCTGCCAGTTGTTTGCCAGTATTTACAGCCACTAGACATAACCCCTCAGAGTCCTCTGCTCTGTTTCCCTTGGTTACTCACAGTGGACTTCAGGGTGATCCTAGAGTCACTATTTAGTGGTTATCCCACCCCACAAGCTTTCCTTGCTTATCTGATATAGATCTTCATGCAGAATTAGAAGCTAGAAACATAGGACCTGGATTATCACAATTAAGTGGTAATGGTCCCAAACTTGTGGGTAATCAAGTCAGGACCAATGCTATAGTGGTATGAGCGCGCAGTGAGCGCACTATGATCCCAAAGCTTTCCAAGGACAACTACAACTGATCTGCACATCAGATCAGCCTGAAAATTGATCGATGGGGGGTAATGAGGACGAGGAATCGAATGGTGATGTCGATAGAGCATTGATGTGAGGCGATCTTGAGCGATTAGGACTTAGAGCTCTAGGATCACACTGAAGTCCACTGTGAGTAACCAAAGATGATTTTTAGCGAAGTACAATGACCTACTGACCTGGAGTCCAATGTGAGTAACCAAGGGAAACAGAACAGAGGACTCTGAGGCTTATGTCTAGTGGCTGTAAATACTGGCAAACAACTGGCAGCCACACTCAGCCACAACTGTAGGAAAAGTAATCACAACTCAAAGAAAAGAAGATAGAGGTGTGTAGTACGACCACAAGGGTCTAGAACTGCGAGGAGAAAATGTTGATAAGGTTATTGACCATGGGGAATCCAATGATGATGGTTAGAAGTAGCGCAGAGCGCTACGAAGTCTACAATAAAGTAAAAATAGATGAAAAGAGTGTGAAATCACTAAAAGTAACAATCTAAGTATATTGCTATCTGAAATCATTACATTCAAGATGTAGTTAAAGAGTTAAATAAACTCAAATTGTATTTCCAACCACCAATCAAAAGATCTTTACTAAGAACCAATTACCCTAACCAGGAATAGTATTACCTAATGAAATAATTGTGTTTTTGCATCCCATATGTATTCTTAGTCTTTTGTTTGGTCAACTTTACCCCTGGCCACAAGAAGCATGAGCACATGTGTCCACTGAAACACATTTTTGGGTTTTTTGGACTTCAATGAGGAAAGGTGTTGTTAATGGTAGTTATTTCTTCACCAATTATGGAAAGCACTGCAGAGTTACTTATTCTACCATCATTTGTGCAACTGTCAAACTACAAGCTGCAATCTAAAATGATGAGGGCTACCGGAATGGTGCCTGACACAATTGATCTGGATAGCTGCAATGTGGAAAAAGTAATCACAACTCGAAGAAAAGAAGGTAGAGGTGTGTGTAGAGCGACCACAAAGGTCTAGGCGTGATGTTGAGCATGATATCTCCAGTAGCCTTGTCCTCTTTGATGTTCCAAGCATCTTGATCAGCACCAGTGGCAGTGGAGCGAGTGTCTTTGCCATCCACAAGCCTCTAGAGGCCTTTGGAATGAAGCAGAGCCTTCATCTCCTATGGTGTAGTTGATGTCAATGAGAGGCAAAATGCGGTGGGAATGGTGGTGTTTAGAGGCCATAGCAACGAAGAATCATTGATTTTAGAAGAAAAGGGGCTATATGGCACAAGAAGGGGTCGATTTTGATTGAGTTTTCAAAGTAGGAGCTGTGTGGCACAAAGAAGGGATGATGTATGGGTAGTAGAGATGATGATGCATGAAAGCGATACTTTTTAAGAGGGGGGTATGATGGAAAAAAGTAGAGCTAAAAGCGGGGAGCTGAGTGTGCTGATGATTTTTTTTCATAGAGGTGTTGTCGGCGACAATGGATAGGTGTTGGGTTGGCTGTGATCTTCATCTTTTTCTTGTTACATACAGTATCCGCAAAAAGATGTTGACGGGATGAGGAGCAACGAGGTGTGTATGTCCTTCCCTCTCTGTCCCTCACTCACACTCTACTAGACCTCGTCAAAGACGTTGATGCAATGAGGGTGGGGAGGGTGAGGATGGATGCAAACAACAATGCAACGACACTTGCTGTGCAGGCCACGGCAACAATGTAACAATGTATCATGCTAGCAACACCATGACATGGTGAAAGAAAAACCAAAAAAAAAAGGAAGCCGGCAGGATCAAGGGTGTGCTTAAGGAGGTAGAGTGGTAATGAAATGCAGTCTTAGGTCATCCGCTGATGGTAACACAAGGAATGGCTATTATTATGTATGGCGGTAGAAGCATTAATATGTAATAGCCTCTTTTGTCTCTCGTTTTCTCATCTCATTTTACCTCAGTGATTGTATATACATGTGCCTTGGAGTTCTGCTATTTTTCATTCTGCCCTTCCACCAATCTGGTCACCAAAACCTCCGCCTTGTCCAACACTCGCACAGCCTTGGCTCTCCGTCACTTTTACACACACTGTTCTGGCTCCAGGCTGCCGTGTCCTGCCTGCTTCTCACTACAATGAGACTTGGTAGAGGAAATCTGGGGTCACAAAAGTAGGCGTCTGTTGTCTGTCGTTGTTTCATCCGACATCTTACATTACATCTGTGGAACGAAACATTTCAAAACCAATCACATAACAAACAGTTACCTATTTCCATCCAACTCGAGGTTGCGGATTAGGCGGGAGTTAGCACTGTACTCACCGTGTGATGATCGCCCTCCTCGACTGCCACAATGACTTCATTTTCTTTCCCAGAACCCAACTCTTGTGAAATGAGGAAGGCCCGTACATACACCAAGGAGAGAATGTGCTTTGGATGGAGGAAAGGCGTCTTTGCTGCGTATAGTTCGACCTTCAATCTTCATATGAAACCCAGGTTGTATGGTGAAAGTTTCTTTGATAGAAAGTCAAACTATTTGTTCAATTGTCAGGTGCGCTCTGTATTCTTGTTGACCGGACAGCATAAGGGACTTACTACGATGAAACAGTTAGTGGTGATGCCACACAACCTGATGATTGTTGACTACGGGCTGGGATTGGGGTGGGATAACCACTCAAGGGGACTTGTAGGTCACACTGGAGTCCACTGTGAGTAACCAAGGGAAACTGAACAGAGAACTCCGAGGCTTAAGTCTAGTGGCTGTAAATACTGGCAAACAACTGGCAGCCACAATCAGCCACACTCATCCACAACTGTGGGAAAAGTAATCACAACTCAAAGAAAAAAAGATAGAGGTGTGTAGGACGACCACAAGGGTCTAGAACTGTGAGGAGAAAAGTTTAATAAGGTTATTGACCATGGGGAATCCAATGGTGATGGTTAGAAGTAGTGCAGAGCGCTACAAAGTCTACAATGAAGTAAAATAGATGAAAAGAGTGCGAAATCGCCAAAAGTAACAACAGGACCTGGTGCACCCAATAATAGCAGGCTCTCTTGTTGGCCATGGTCCATTGGTCCATTGTGTCGATCAATCAGTGCTAAAGCTCTGATATTTGCAGCAATAAAATATTGAATCATATGTAATCTTATAGCATACTGCATTTGCTGTTGGATGAACCTTAACTGTATTCAACCCAGTGCAAGCAGTGTCCATGTCATCCTGATCCTTTTTAGACAAACTGCACTTTGCTCATGTGGCTCATGTGCATCAGGATATAATGAAAACTCTCACTCTTCACTGAATGAGAATGGGTATACAGTAGATCTCCTCACTTCTTAGAGTCATCATCTTTCCAGAATGAATCAATATTGCCCTGTCAATATATTGTCATAAGGACTCATAACTTACCCAAATAAAATTGCAACAATATGGCAAATCAGGGATAATCCTCAGATGTACTTACTCCCCAATAGAGGAGACAATAGGGTACCTCCAATTTATCTTTTTGTTAACAATTAATTCTAGCTACTAAGTCATCTGTTAGATCAAAGTGATCCATCCATGAAGTTGAGTTATTCTTTCTTGAAGAAAAATTCCCACTTTCTGGATCAAAAGAGTACAGAGTTTTTCAATGAAGCTCTCTGTTACAGCTGGCCCGGGTAGGGTCAGTTGTAGACTTGAATGCGAAGGCTAAAGACGAAGGATAGGCCGAGCAGACTTAACGTCTGGCGAAGCCGAGGGACTAAGGGTTCTTTCGAGGAGGAACTCACGAAGAGTCTCGTCACTCGAAGACTA
>JBBPPA010000071.1:0-41365 GCA_038091735.1 Leccinum pellstonianum
CACTCGAGACGTTGCCCTCGAGCTCGACTTTCCCCCGTCCTGTCTTGCGGACCGCGACGGTGTCTTCGATACCGTCCGTTGGCTGGTCTCGTCTGGCTCCGGCGCCGCAGACAAGAACACCCTCGCCAATGAGTTCCGCTGGTATCCCGATGGACGCGAGTCTGGCCTTGAGAACTGTCAGTTTGAGCTCTCCGATCATCGTCGAACGCGGAAGCGGTCGTGCGAGCCTCGAACCGAGCAGCCGATTACGAGGAACGTCCGCCCTGACATGTGCATCGGCTGGTATTGAAACCCCAGATGGCTCGAGGATTGGTATAGTGGAGCTGAAGTGGTTCACCACGCGTCCAGTCACGTAACCGACTTCGTTGTCTTCAAACTACCGACGGCAATCGGTAAGCGATACCATCCACGGGCAATGAGGCTGGTTACGTACCCGGGACATTTTGAGCGTGCTCAGCAACTCGTCGCTTAGTGAAATGGAGAAGCTGTTGGTCTGCTGCCCAATTTGCACGGTTTCACCCGTTCCGGGGGCATAAATGTCTTTGGTCATCGCTCGGATTTGCCCACAGCTTTCAATAAGTGCTGTCGCCGCATCCATGGAGGCGTGCACCAAAATCTGCGGGTGGGGGGTTAATCCAATTCCTGCTGCTCGCGACGTTTAAAGTACCATTTTGCGAGGATTGACTTGCGGTACTATGGTTTTGACGGCACGGCCATCATTGAGACCCTCCATATCAATGAAAAGGAGACGACAGGCTAGTTGAATCTCAATCTCGGACGTCACAAACTTTGAAGGCGTTTCTTGCACCGCAGTCTGCAGGACGTGTCAATTAGGCCATTTACTCTGAAGGAAGGAGAATGTGACCTTTGCGTCCTCTTCCGCCTGTCTCCGTTTCTCCTCTTTGACTTCGTCGGACTCTGCGTCTTGCTCAAAGACTTTACCTCGACGTAACCACATTCCAACGTCAACGGTTTCCCCATATTCATCGACCTTCCGTTTCTTTTCAACATACGGGAACATGCGAAATCGTTGTGCGTGACCGCCTGCACTCTTGAAAAACGAAGTGGCCTTGGAGACGTTTCCTTTAAGGTAGATATCGAACGATAGCAACGTTTTGGTCAGGCCATCATCCATATCAAGTCCCCAGTCGGCACTATCCTCGATCTTCTCCGCTTTTCGTCTAGCTGAAGAGGTTGGCACCACAGAATCGCCGTCAGCCATGTCCATCTGATCGTCGTTCAATGCGCGCTCGACTTCATCTTCATCATCCTCGTCAGAGTCGGATTCCTCATCGGAATCGTCCTCGTCCGCCTCGAGCATGCGTTGATTACGGACGATGGCGGCTTGTTGCGCCGCTTCCTTTTCTTTGGTTGCGCGTTCTTTAGCAAGGTAAGATTCCAGTTCGGCACCCTGGAGAGGGACTTTTGAATTCATCTGAAAGGATTTAAGCACCAAACTTTCGACTTGGAAAGATATAAAGGTACCCTCAGGTGGAGAGATCCATCCATCATAACGTTGCTGCCTATTTTTCCCTTGTCCCAGGTATCGTCGCCTCTTTGAGAGTTGTTCCATCTATCGAAGAGCATGCGAGAAAGAGTCCCTTCTTCACCTCTGCTCGTGAGGAGTATGACATTGTCGGGAACCGCTGCAAAGTCTGCAAATAACGACCTGGAAGGTCCGTGTGAAAGAGACGCCGGAACGGCAAGGATGAGTTTCGGTTCTCTTGACGAGTATTTCTGAACGAGTGTCTGGGGGTTCAGAAAAAACTCGAGATATCTGGAAGGAGCGTGAGCGGGGTAACAGAAAGGAGAATTGTGTGCGCACTTGAACCGCAGCGCAAACGCGCCTAATGCTTCGTCATCCGCTTCATCGTCTACTCTTCGTCTTTTGGCTCCCGTTTTACCAGATCCATCGACGCCGACATCCTCTTTGCTGACGGTACCACCTACCCATTCCATCATACTCCGGACGAATGTCAGCATTTCACGTCCGTTGCGAGATAAAAGGCAGATAGGATAGCGGAAGTCTGCGTATTTCCAGTGTTGGTCTAGGAGGACGAGCAACTCGAGTAAGCGAGGGCCACCATCACAGGGCAACAGAAGAGAGCATCTGGATGACAAGGTAGCACCGATGGCGTCTGGAAGACGGAGAATGAGGTGCTGGGGAGTGAAAGGGGTCAAGAGCGATGCGCACCAATCATGGCAGCATCACGGTCTTTTCTTCGACTTGTTGTGACGTTTGCGCGATCTGCGTCGGTTATGAAAAGGTCTGGGCGAGCGAGCGGCTCGAAAATGCCACCCGCAGATGCTCGAAAGAGGACTGTGCCGTCGAGATGACGCTCTCTCATGTGATTCATATTTACTGCATATACGATCGTGCCAGCTGATGGAGAACGAATCTTCCATATTGTGCCGCCGAGTGTATGTCCTGCAGAAAAGGGCGTGATTGTAATACCTTGACACTTTCCTGGACAGTATGGTGAGGAGAAACGCGATCGAAGGCACACCAAAACTAACCCTGGAGGTGTGTGGGTTGGGAATATCTGAGGGTGTTTACAGCATCATAGGCTTCGTGGACCTGGTTCGCGGTGGCGATATACTTTGGAGAAGGAGAATCGGGGGAGGTAGGAGCTTGAGCCTCAGGGTCAGTGAGCGACTCCTCGTCAGGGACTTGTTGTTCGTCGCGTATCCCTTCAATATCCTCAAGGGTGACAATGCGTGCCATTGCCTGGACTGGAATGGTCGTATATGCGGGCGCCTTGAGGCCCCAGCGGGCATACGCGTAGGCGTAGAGGCCGGTATGGGAAAGGTCGCCATGGGAGAGGAGGACGAGGTCGATGGTGGGGGCGCACTCTCGGAAGGCGGCGCAGTAGGCTGCGACGAGTGCTGTATTTTCCTGTGACCAGTCTGGAGATCCGCAGTCGAGGAGGACGCGGACGTCGTCGATCTGGAGGAGATAGGCGAGAGGGACGACGCTGTCTGCACCGACCGCGCCTGCGAGTGGTCTGAAGGTGATCATATGCAGAGAGAATAAATATTATGTAATTTAGACGATGTAGCCGAAGCGTGGGAAATATTAGATAATGGCCATGTGTTTCTCGACCTTTTAACCCTCGGCCCTCTGCTGTTCTGGGTCATCCTCGCCTTTCTCCAAAGTAAGTTCTTCACGCGCCTCCTCACGCGTCCGCCCGCCTCACCTCCCCCCCCCTCTTCAGCCAAATCATGCGTGAAGTCATCTCTGTCCACGTCGGCCAAGCTGGTGTCCAGATTGGAAACGCCTGCTGTACGTCCTTTCTGTCCGCGCGCCATACACGCGTCGCGCACGTTTCCATAATCAATCAGTGCTAATCCTTTACCGCAGGGGAGCTCTACACTGTCGAACACGGTCTCAGTGTAATTTCGTTTCCCCATTGTCTCTTATTCCGTCTCGCTGATCCGTCACATCTAGCCCGATGGTCGCCTTATCGAAGGCTCGCCGTCCGCTAACGACGATGGCTTCAGCACGTTCTTCTCCGAGACCTCGTCGGGAAAACACGTGCCTCGGTCACTTTACATTGACCTCGAACCGAATGTGATTGACGAGGTTCGGACTGGCACTTACAGGAGTCTCTTCCACCCAGAGACCCTGGTCACCGGTAAAGAAGATGCCGCCAGCAACTGTACGTCGTTTCGCTCGTCTGTATGCTCCGTTATCTCATCCGATCCGTTCAAGATGCCCGTGGTCATTACACGATCGGCAAGGAACAGATCGACACCGTCATGGACAAGGTTCGTCGGCTCGCCGACAACTGCGCTGGTTTGCAGGGATTCTTCGTGTTCCATTCCTTTGGTGGTGGCACTGGATCAGGCTTTGGTGCTTTGATTCTCGAACGTCTTTCTACAGACTACGGCAAAAAGTCAAAGTTGGAGTTCAGCGTGTATCCTGCTCCGACAATGGCAAACTCTGTCGTCGAGCCCTACAATTCCGTCCTGACGACCCACACGACCCTCGAGCATTCCGATTGCTCGTTCATGGTATGCTGGAATATTACATGTCTTTGTACGTCACGCTTACCCCAATCTAATCCAATCAGGTTGACAACGAGGCTATTTACGACATCTGTAAACGTAATCTGAACATCACGTCGCCTAGCTTCACGAACTTGAACCGCTTGATCGCTCAAGTTGTCTCATCAATCACTGCCTCGTTGCGGTTCGATGGTTCTCTTAATGTTGATCTTAACGAATTCCAGACCAACTTGGTTCCGTAAGTGTTGTAGAGTGTGCTCGACTGGGGTGCTTGAACTGATTGTCTGTAGTTTCCCTCGTATTCATTTCCCTTTGGCCACTTTTGCTCCTATCATCTCTGCTGAAAAGGCTCATCACGAGCAAAATTCGGTTGCAGACATGACCTTCTCGTGTTTCGAGACCGGCAACCAGATGGTCAAGTGCGATCCCCGAGAGGGCAAATACAGTACGTCAAATTACACGTTGCACTTGCCGTCTATTGAGTCGAGTGCTAGTGGCTTGCGCGTTGCTCTACCGTGGCGATGTCGTTCCCAAGGACGTCAACGCGGCCGTCAGCGTCATCAAAACCCGCCGCACTATTCAATTCGTGGACTGGTGCCCCACTGGCTTCAAGCTCGGCATCTGTAACGAGCCACCTGCTCACATCCCGGGTGGTGATCTCGCCAAGGTGTCTCGCAGCATGTGCATGTTGTCGAACACGACAGCGATCTCCAGCGCGTGGAGCCGCCTAGACCACAAATTTGATCTCTTGTACTCCAAGCGTGCCTTTGTGCATTGGTACGTTGGCGAGGGCATGGAAGAGGGCGAGTTCTCGGAAGCACGTGAGGACCTCGCTGCGCTCGAAAAGGACTACGAGGAGGTTGGCATTGACTCCGCGGATGTGGAGGACGGAGGGGAGTATTAGATATACGCCCTGATTGCACGTTCACTTTTTGCATGATTTCTCCTGGTTCTTCTCTTTACGAATTTTGTAATCTGTTTTTTTCTGGATGGATGATGAATTTTACGATATGTATACCTGTGAATGTGTGCGAAGGAATAGAGAAAAAAAAAAACATTGGCAGTCCGAGAAATATTTTACGTGTCCTTGCTCCGCTCCGAGAGGATTAGGATTGGGCCGATGGAATTTCCAAAATAAGAATGATACCCCGACAAATTTTAGCGAGGTATAATTATAATTATTTTTATATCAAGTTGATTCTTCCTGCTTCACCACCATCCAACTGTTTAGCTCTCCACCATGCGCGAAGTCATCTCTCTCCACGTCGGTCAAGCTGGTGTACAAATCGGCAATGCATGCTGTAAGTCCTTCATACCCTTCGTCACCCTCGCCGACTCTCACCACCTTCTAGGGGAGCTCTACACCTTGGAGCACGGTCTGAGTGTGCGCCGTTCTCCCTTCTCTCTTCCCGGGTCACGCTGTAAATAGACTTACTTTTCAGCCCGACGGTCGTCTTTCAGACCCCGCCACGAGCAATGATCAGGGTTTTTCGACATTCTTCTCAGAAACCGGTTCCGGGAAGCACGTCCCTCGTTCCCTCTACATTGATTTGGAACCCGGTGTCGTGGATGAGGTCAAGATCGGTCCATATAGATCACTCTTCCACCCCGAGACAATGATCACTGGCAAGGAGGATGCCGCCAACAATTGTAAGCACGTGTTTTGTGTCAACGCGTGCAAGTCGCTCATCGCTCCTCAATCGCCATCTCATCGCAGACGCCCGTGGACATTATACCGTAGGAAAGGAGCTCATCGACCCAGTCATGGATAAATTGCGTCGCCTCGCCGACAACTGTTCTGGTCTGCAAGGTTTTTTCGTCTTCCACTCCTTCGGTGGCGGTACTGGATCGGGCTTTGGCGCGCTTTTGTTGGAACGGCTCTCGACTGACTACGGGAAGAAGTCCAAATTGGAGTTCTGCGTATACCCTGCCCCGCAGCTCTCTAGCTCCGTCGTCGAACCGTACAACTCTGTTCTCACAACTCACACCACTCTTGAGCACTCGGACTGCTCTTTTATGGTAAGCCCTAGACCAAAAGAAAAATCGATGGTACTCTAATGCATTCTCTTGACAGGTGGATAACGAAGCTATCTACTCCATCTGCAAAAAGAACTTGGGCGTCTCGCTACCCAGCTTCGTCAACCTGAACCGCCTAATTGCGCAGGTTGTTTCCTCGATCACTGCTTCTCTGCGGTTCGATGGTTCCCTGAACGTCGACTTGAACGAGTTTCAGACTAACTTGGTTCCGTGAGTGATCGGTTGATCAAGCTTCCTTCTCTCTTTTTTTTCTAAAAAAATTTGTCTAGCTTCCCGCGTATCCACTTCCCGCTTGCAACGTATGCGCCATTGCTTTCCGCGGAGAAAGCTACTCATGAGCAGAACTCTGTAAATGAGATGACTTTCTCTTGCTTCGAGAGCGGACATCAGATGGTGAGTTTGCTGGGGTGATACCGCCGTCTAGTTGACACTGACCTTTCCCCTTAGGTGAAATGTGACCCCAAAGAAGGCAAATATAGTACGTTGGCAATCTAATCACTCTTTGAATGTGCTGAATCTTCAAATAGTGGCGTGTGCCCTCTTGTACCGTGGGGATGTCGTTCCAAAGGATGTCCAGGCAGCCGTTGCCACCATCAAAACAAAGAAGACCATCCAGTTTGTCGACTGGTGTCCCACTGGCTTCAAGCTCGGCATTTGCAATGAAGCTCCGGCCCACATCCCCTCGGGTGACCTTGCAAAAACAAGCCGCAGTCTCTGCATGTTGTCAAAGTAAGTCCTCGGAGTTTAGGTCTGCTGATCACCTAACCTTGTCATGTAGCACTACTGCCATATCTGTTGCATGGAGTCGCCTCGGTCAGTCTTTGGAATAGACAACCAGTTTCCCTTATAATTATTGACGCTGTGCCAGATTACAAGTTCGATTTGATGTACTCAAAGCGCGCTTTCGTTCACTGGTATGTTGGTGAAGGAATGGAAGAGGTGCGTCGTCTCTTCTTCGCAATCCAATGAATCTCACCGCGCCGTAGGGCGAATTTTCTGAGGCTCGAGAGGATCTCGCTGCTCTGGAAAAGGATTATGAAGAGGTGGGCACCGACTCAGCGGACGCCGAAGAGGAGAACGCCGAGTATTAGGCGATTCGCTCTAGTTTCTTCTTCCTTCGTTTCGATTTCCCGCAGATATTATTATGGATAGGCAATTTAGATTAAGTACTTGTCAGCACTTGCTTAACGGCGACTAAAACTCCATCCAAATTATATTTCTACTAAAGATCCGTCTTTGCATTGGCCTCTGTATTGTCTTCAGGGTATTCCACCGAAGTCAGGTAGATGGTTATGTCCATGCCAGGTCCATTTTCATTGAGCGCCATCGAAACACTGTTGCAATCAGTACTGGAGCCTTCAAACGACAGGCCCGAATAATTTTACCTCGACAAATCCTGCACTAGATAAAAACAACCTTCAGACGCATTCTCAGCGGCTTTGAGCATCTGCTGCCTTGAATGGGTAGTCAGCAGGCCGATTACCCTCGACCCGGCAGCCAAGCCGCTCACGACACCAGCAGGTGCATCTTCTACAACAACGCCTGATGGTGAAAATGCGCCTATGCCATAGCTCGAAAAGTGAAATCCCTCACAATCGGCGGCACTGACACCACACCTAGTGGCCCCCTCGAGGTATGGTTCTGGACTTTGATAGTGTTGTTATGCAGATCAATGAGCAACGAAGGGAGGGCATTACTGTGGTTTCCCGTTGCGGACGTCATCCGCAGTCACAAAATCGTCTGGAGCGTCTATATTTGATGCCTTCAAGGCAGCAGTGGCATAAGCTCTCGCCGCAGACGTGCAGATCGTCCACCGCTGGTTCGGCTTACTCTTCGCGGACGACAACTGTGGGGAAGAGTCAATGACCTGTCGAAAGAACTGAAGAAAAAAACAGACGACTCGCATTGTCGAGGATGGGGCGTACGCCAGGGAGAATCTTGATTCCGTTCTCTGCAGACTCGATGATAGCTCGTTCGAAACGGCCAACTTCGTCCTGATCAATCAGCAATGATCAGCGAGAGGAAGATCGGGCGAGTCGGGAGACAACAAGAGACCTCGAGCAGTTCTGGATCGGTGATGCCACACCACTTTACAAGGTTGTCTTTGGTTCTGACGCCGTGCGAGCCTGCAAACGAGTGGGTCAGATATGGTCAACTCAAAAGCAGGGATAGTTACTGTGCAGGATCGTTTCCACGTCGAGGTTGGGGTACGTCTTTGCAAAGGTCGTCCAGGCACCGATGACGCCGATTGTTGAATCGATCAGCGTGCCGTCCATGTCGAACAATCTGGCTACTAGTATAAGTCACCATGGCAAACGATTGGAATGCTTGGAAGCGGGACTCACACCGCGCCGACCTGGAACTTTACTTCGGTCATGGTACTTGCTAGTAATGGAATGAAGACTCGGATGGCCACGGTACGTGTTGGGCCCTTTCGGAGGGAGGGATGCCGGGTCCTCCGAGTCCGAGTCCTGAGCCTGAGACTGTTTGGATCTAAAGCCGCCGTCAAAACAAACGCTTGTTAGATGTCCCAATATGGACACCACAAAGATGCCGCGACGTCGCCAACAGTACACGCAGGAAAGCATTGACCAGCAACTACAGCAGATACATCTTCTCGATGCGTCATCCTCCTCCGAGAACTTGGAACAGCTCGGTCCCATTATCAAACAGATCCATGCAAATCGACAGCAGGAGATTTACTTGCGCAACCTCCAAGCTCTCATCGAGGCAAAGGACGCAGAGATAGAGGGTATATGCACAGAGAACTATCAAGAGTTTATTTCCTCCATCTCTACCCTCTTCACAATCAAGTCATACACCACCAACCTCCGCGAGAAGATCGCCACATTAGATGAAGGCGTTGGGCAGCTAGGGAAGGGACTCGTCGAAAAAAAGAGGACCTTGCTGCAATCAAAGAAGACGGCTTCCAACCTCGACGAAGCTATTGACACCCTCCAGGCTTGTTTGAAGCTTCTCGACGTCGTCGACCGCATTGGCGACATGATCAAAGAGGGCAGGTTTTGGAGCGCCCTGCGCGTGAGTCGAACGAAAATTGAACGGCCCTCATGCTAATCTACTACTCCCGAGTCTCTGGAAGACATTCAGACCATGCCATTGACATCTCTGTCACAAACACCGTTATACCAGCATATACTGTCTTCTCTGCCTTCACTCCGAATTCAGGTTCAAAATGCTGTTACTGCATCCATGAAACAGTGGTTACTCGAAATCAGAAACGTCACTGCCTTAGTGGGGAGGTCCGCCATGGAGGTCATGGAGTCACGCACGCGAAAGTGGAGAGCCCGACGCGACAAGGATCCAATGCTGAGATCAAGTCACGTGGGCAGTGCGGTTGAATTGGTCACATATGAAAGAACCGACAGTGAGTCCCGTCTGTACCAGGTTTGTCGTGGCTCAGAAACACCGTGATGCTAGTCAATGTCCTCGACAAGAACAAGATTGGTGTCGATTTCAAACCACTGTACCAATGCGTCCATATCTATATTTCCTTGGATTCGCTCGACGATCTCCGCACTTCCTACCAATCTGATCGCAAGGTTCGCCAAATGTAACTTTTATTCGTGGACGGTGCTGCTGACTCTTCGTCCAGGCTCAGTCGGACCTCATTCTTCCAACACCACTTTCTTTATCTTCACTTCCTGCCCTTCTTGAAGAAATATGTGGCTTTTTCATCATAGAATCACATGTGCTGGATACCACTTCTGGCTTCCGCTCGGAACGGGAGGTGGAGGAACTCTGGGATGCGCTTGTTTCTCAATTGTCTTCGGCTATTAGTTCCGCCCTGGTGGAGCAAAAGGATCCCGACATGTTCTTGAAGGTCAAGGAATGTCTAACAGCGTTCGTCATGACACTCGAGGTAATTATAACATGCCGTGCCTTGGCTGTGACGTCAGTGACCTCGTTGCACAGTCCTATTCTTATTCAACACATTCTCTCCATGCTCTGACGCTCGCTCTGCTCGAGAAATATACAGGGATTCTGGAAACGGAGTTCAGTCGGAAGCTGGATTCGGTGCGTGCTACGCAAGTACTCGTCTCTCGCTTTCCTCAGGCCAGGTATCTTTTAGGTCGTGCTCAAAGATGATTACATGCCAATGCACGTTACTACATCGTCTGAGCGAAATTCCGTACTCGGCAGCGTATGGCTGAGCGCGCCTGAAAAGGACAACCTTTCCAAGTAATGCCATGATTATTCGTAGGTCAGAGATGTGCTTAACTGTTCTCAGGAGTGCCGTACCGCTCACTCTACCGTGGTCCCAAAGCTTCTATCTTTGCTGTCAAGATGTAAGCTTGCTTGCTTCGTAGGGTGGCACTCTAACGACACCCACAGATCCGAGCCTTCATTCAACAGTTTTATCAATTTGTAGAAGGCGTTTCGCAACATCACAGCAACATCGACAACCTTCTGAGTCGGGTGAGGCTGTGTGATTGACCTTGATCTGGCACTTGCTTACGATAGATCGTTGGCAGTCACTCGATAAGCTCCTGTCAAACCATATAGTTGACAGCATAAACAAACGGCTTCAGAGCACATCGGCACTTTCGCAGATCGCACAGATTGTGACCAATTTAGAATATTTCGAGGTAGCTTGCATCGAGCTAGGGCGATCGCTCACCGATCTCAGGTAGTCCTTGCCTATTCGCCGAGGGTCTCGCGGGGCAGTGCTCACTCCTTACAGGTCTACGCAGCGTGGGGGCACGATCCGACTTGCTTCCTCACCCTTCTCAGAGCCGTTCCAACGATCTCGGAGACGAATCACAGCCCTCATTACCTCAAAGCTTGATGACTTTTTCGATCTATCTGAATATGACTGGACACCACAGCGCCGCGAACAGATGCCGAGCATGTATCTTTATGAGCTCGTGAACTGGCTCACGACTGTCGTGGATTCGCTTGCACTCAAAGATACCTACAAGGATGATGCTTACAAGGGCGCCGTGGGGTACATTGCCGAGAGTTTCATGGTAAACGGCTCCCCCCATACTGTCTATCCCAGGGCTCATCCGAACTCGACGTAGAACTTCATGATTGGTCCCAGCGTGCCGGCGATGAACGAAAATGCAATAGCCAATATGGTGTCCGACATGTCGTTCCTAGAAGGCGAGATGACGAGGATAGGGCGAGCGAGCCTCAATGCATTCTTCACCGAGTTACACTTGGTAGAACTCTACTTCTACCACACTTTTTGCTCTGATAATGGTGCTTGCAGATGGCCAAGATCATCCTCACGGATATTGTACAGGATTATCTGAACCCAAGTATTAGACAAGCATCCTATGGTGAAGTCAAGCCAAAAAGGCTGCAAGCACTTTTAGAGAAACTTGCCAGGTATGGGACTACCCGGCGTGACAACCCTTCCAGGGAGAGGGGCGAGAAGCGCAGGAGGGAAGCAGAGATGTTGCACAGAATGACCCTTACGCATACCTAGCTCTTAGTTGGACGTCGTAACACCGTTTATGCGAGGCTAGTGTGATGGTAAAAATCTATAGCATGGGACAACAAACTAAAACACGCTTGCAATATGTTTGCAAATTATGAAGGCGTGGGAAACGAAAGAGCGTCCCAAGTAATTCAAGAGTAAAAGAAAGGTCGGTGTATCATTCAACGTCGTGATGGGAGGACAAGTGCACATACGGAACCAACCGAGAAGAGATTCCAAAGGACTCTTCCTCATCCCCTCCGTTTATTGATGTTGGTCGCCAACCACTCAAGACCCTCGTACAGCCCATCACCTGATGTGGCGCAAGCGGCCTGCATCAAATTCCACGTCAACCATCTGGGTCTGAATCGAATAACCTCAAATCAGGAACTGACCTGGATGTACCACGTTCGCTGTCTAAGAGCTTGAAGACCAAGCTTGTCCGTGATCTCAGCAGCGTTCATTGCGTTAGGAAGATCTTGCTTGTTAGCAAAGACAAGAAGGAGGGCATCCCGAAGTTCATCCTCGTTCAGCATACGTTGAAGTTCTTCACGGGCCTCCGAGACACGTTCCCGATCGTTCGAGTCCACCACAAAGATGATTCCCTGTGTGTTCTGGAAGTCTGAAACACGGGGTTGGATGAGCAAATGCGGTGGAATGCCGGAAACGTACAATGCCTCCAAAGCGGACGGATCTTATCCTGTCCTCCAACATCCCACACAGTGAACGAAATGTTCTTATACTCGACAGTCTCAACATTGAAGCCTACGGGTTGTAAGAATGCTAAGCCACGACAACGAGTCATGTGACTCACCAATCGTAGGAATCGTGGTCACAATTTCGCCAAGCTTAAGCTTGTAGAGGATGGTGGTCTTACCAGCGGCGTCAAGGCCAACCTGCATAGACGGATCGATGAGGATAGTCAGAGGCAGAGAGTACCGTAGGTTCGTACCATCAGAATACCTAAATAAAATAACAATATCTATTAGCGTATATGGGTGATCGCTGGGCGTGAAACTTACGCATTTCCTTGGCCTTGAACAGAATGCGAACAAAATGTGACATTGACATACCCATTGTGTGCTACGACGACGAGGAGAAAGACGAGTGGTTTTGTTGTGTCGAGTTGTAAGATGGAGGTAAAGAGCAAGTTTGCTTGTTTGGCAGGGTAACGTGTGAGAACGGACTTTCGAACTCCGCAAGCGGGTAAATCGTTGCCGAGTGTGTTCTATGTTACGGCTTTTGTACTTTTGCACCCTCCACGTTTACACGTACTCCTGACGAAGAGTCTACGTGTTCTATACTGCGGAAATGTCTTTCTAGTCAGCCACCTCCCACACTTCTCGCAACCGTGAATTAAAGAACGAGTCACCCAACCCTAATTAACCTGTCTGGAATGTCCACCGACGTGTCAAAAGAAGTCGGCGCTCGATCGAGTTATTTGCACGAAAGTAACCATGTCTCTTCTCGACGTTGACTGCCAGAAAAGTTCTCCGCGCAGACATCGTCTAGTCAAGAGATGCATCTAGATCTATGAATGAACAACTGCGAGGTGTGCGCAATCATACTTTGTCAATAGACTACGGTAATACTAGTGCAATCGATGGCTGTTACCTTCGTTGGCACGTGGAAATTACGACGAAGAGCCACTTGCCCCTAGTTTGGCAAGCTCAAATTGAGATCGACACTTTTTTGACCAGAAAGTGGTACCTGGTGAATCACCCAAAATGTGTTGTATGACAAGAAAAAGCCCAATGTATTACCAACCAGAAAAACGGTGAACACGCTACTGAAAAACCAAATGAGATGGATGACAGGCCAATATGCACACCAATGAGGAGAGGAAAGTGAGATCGGTAATCTAAGGAAATATTGGATACAGTGGGTACAGCGATGCAAAACCAGTAAAAGAAAAAGGCTAGAGGGATACAGTCATTGAAGCACAATTAGAGTTGCGTTTGTCCAGTAAGGTATCTTCGGCACACGATGCACCAAAATGTTCACGGTCCGTATCAGAGCGTTGGCCGCTCATGAGGATGCAAACTAAGTTTGCTCTGCCAGATGGGCATCCAATTTTTTGCGCCATCCGACGTAGTATGGACAGGCTTTGCTTGGCTGATATTTGCAGAGCTCAAATAGGATAAGCTGTTCGTGGAATCCGGCGTTAAACCAGACTTGCTCGCGTGCTAGAGGCCGGGTTCGATGAGAATCAGGCAACAGGCAACACGGAAAGAACCAACCCTGCCGAACTGTTGACATAGCTTCGGTAGCATCAATTCGGCTTGTGCGCATCACTGCGGCGTGTCAATATAAAGTACGACGGTGTATGGGTTGAGACTACGCACAGTATGCAGCAACTACAGCTGCACTGCGAGTCAGACCTTGGTTGCAGTGGACGAGGACAATTCCCTCGGCCGCGATGGCCCGCTCTATGAATTGACAGGCAGTGGGGAGCCAAATCAATAGATCGGCGCAGTCGACATCTTCGACAGGAATTCGCATATGAACGACGCCAGACTCGGGAATCTCTGCGGGAATTGCATCGCTGCAAACGGATACAATGTGGGTAACCCGGCGTTCTGTTAACGTCCGTGGTGATCTAGCTGCATGGATACTATGACATAGTTCAAATCAGGAAATAGTACGTCACGGGGGAAATAAGCGACATACTTTCCGAGATACAGCTTACCGGGGATGATCGTATCGACGTTCTTCCAGCCCATGATTTCTGAATGAGGAGTCTAGAATTCCTGATAGAATGTCCAAAGTGACACCGCGATTCATTGTCGGTTTTGTAGTCTCGGAAAAGCTCGAGCGTTTAGGCAACCCGGAGGATCGAGTAACCGTATGCGCCAACGACTTGTGAGCAGAGGTTCGCCAATGATGTTCGATGGCAGTGAAGAAATCGCATTTCACAGCCAGAAGTCTCCGCAGACGAAGAGAGTCGAAATGCAGTGTCCCGGACATAGTGCTTAGAATGGAAATGAGTTGAAGGCGCATTCATCGCCACCGACGCGATATGCATGACGCGGTCACTTGGTAACTTTTCAGAAACGAAAACGGACAGAACGTTGAAAGAGAATTGAACACCGTGTCCCGTTATCCGGTGACTGATCACATAATCCTGTACCTCTCTCTATACCATTCAAGGAAACTTCTGCGTATAAATTCGCCAGAAAATGGACGGGTCGGGCGGACATAACGGAGATATTCCATTTTTGGCAAAAGGATGCCGGGTGTTCAAGTAGCCGCCTCCGGAAGTGAAACCTGGCATCCACTTGAAAACCTACATGCTAACTTGTCTTACCCTTCCCCGAGGCCTGTATGGATGCAGTGCAGTGACATCGTCATTGACCAGTTAGGCGTACCTTGTATCCCTATGCATTGCTTGCTAATAGCCGATCCCGTGGAGGTCCTACTAAGATCGATTAATATTAGTAACCAGAAATACAACAACACATTATGCAGCAGGACTCGGAGCCACCTTCAGTGCTCAGCTTCACTGAGGCTCAATGGACTGATTGTGACTCGCCTCTTTGTCTGTCCCCCCGAATTTTCTTGTTACCTTCCATTCCATTTTCCCCCGGCTCTCCGGCATGGAGTGGTGCCTTTCGCTAAACGACTCGGATATGTGTGCACGACACGCTTTTACCACATTGTGACCCACCGCCGTAATTGCGTCACCAGCACGACTTCCACGAGGCTCAGCGGGAATATAACGAGGTTTTCGGCCTGCAAAGCACCAGTGCCCTGAACGTTAAACGTGTAGTGAGTCGGTCGGGCGGCGGCCGCGTGTGTTCTGCGCCTCAAATCGATGGGAAAGGCGAAGAAACGTGTCAAGCCACCTGTCACTGAGTCACATACTAGGCCTGGAGCCGAGAAGCTGCATGCGGCCTCCCTGTTAATTGTCAAGTCAGATTCTCGGAGATATGCCACGCGCAAAGGGTATGCACTCTATGGAGTCCATGTAAGGAGGTCCATATATATGGACTCATAAAGGCGCCAACCCGCCACATCCAAACTTTTCCATCCACCAAGCGAACAATATCTGTATCCACGCAAACCTCAGTAAGAAATGCTTGAAATCGAGTGGAAATCTTCCGTAAGTTGACCTTGTGCGATGATCTGCTTACCATTTCTCACTTCCGAAAAGCATTACCACTCAAATGGTCGGCGGCGTAGTCGTCCAAAGGCTTCCACGGTACATGGCTGGCTCGTCAAGTGGCGTGCCACATTCAGCGGAAACGAGCGCCTTCGCAAGGAGGGCATACGCGAGATGCGTGAGGCCAAAGCTGTGCGAGAGTGGAAGAAGCAGCGGAGGGCTGCACGACTGGCCAAGGCAGGGACATCTGAGTCGAACAGTCTCTTCCATCTCTGGCCAATCACGTTCGGTGAGAAGAAGAAGCGGAAAATACATGCATCCAAATCCATATCTCGTGGCGCTCGAACCTCTTCTGCTAAACGACCTAGCCTGAGCAAAGGAGGCACTCGGTATCAGACCTCCCCAGCCCATTCTCCAAGCCCCACCCTCGTCAACAGTCGGCGACCCAGTCAAAGCCGACAGGAATCAGGAAACCGTCATCATCGTAACGTGCGAAAACCTTCCCACAGTAGTAGTCGGGGAGACAGAGCTTTAAAAAAGGATCGATGACATCGATGACACCCAGTATGTATCCAGTGACATTGAGTATTTTATTGTTGCGCGTAGATATTTATGCCGTTACATTTGGAACGTGTATGTACTAGTATACTTAGGGATCGAAAACCAGCCACGTATTGACATAACCCATGGCCGACTGCTAACCCACAATGGATATTGTTCGACTCGATAACAATAGCCAAGCACACTTACGCATGAAACAGGGGGGATCACAGCACCTGGACAGCAACGTGCTGACGAATTATATGGTTGAGAAGAACAAGGTGAGAGTCATGACGTACCTGTTCAATGCGAGTTGTCCTGCACGTTGGTATTCATTGGAGGTTTCTTCTTCTTACGCCTTTTCCGCTTCCGCTTGGAATCGTTCAATTCCCTAGCGATGCCGGGCTTATCAGTGAGTTCCGGTGGGCCATCGAGATTCAGCAACGGGATGCCAAGCGCCTTGGCTCTGTCATCTGAAGGTATAGAGTTGGCCCTGACTCGACTGGATCCTGGCGCCGTCTTTTCCGGGACCGGAGCTTGTGGGGTCCAGAGAAAGAATGAGGCAAAGGCGTGGACCGTAAATTAACAGGATTCTGAGCGCACCGGAAGTTTCTCGGGACAGTTCCGAACATGGGGCAACAGTGGTGGTTAGATCTGCAGAAAATATAGTCTGGGGTGACCTCACGGTCTGTTGTTTTTCTTTCCTTGAAGATGGACCTGGTGGTGTTGGTCACTAAAATGCAGAGTAAAATGAATATTGCTCACTGTGGTTTTTGTGCTCCATTCCACGCGAATTCTGTGACAGAAAAACCGAATGTTTAGGAAGGTCCTCAGCAGAGGGACACGGATTGGTCCGCGGTTCCAGCTTTTTCTTCTTCTTGCTGCCTGCATGACCAAAGGGATCCACCTTCACTTTCCGCTTAGATGGCCTTCCTTTGTGCTCCTCGTTGTCTGATTCTTGCGGTTGTGACTCCACGACGCCCTCATTCTTTGCGGCGTGCTTCCCTAGTCTACGTTTGAGTTTGGAGGCCTCGTGAGCTAGTAGTGGTGCCATAGGAATAGATGCACCAACACCCAATCTATACAGACTTTGTTTGTGAGCCCCCAACACGCACGACATTACCAGTACCTTGGATGTCGATGGAGATCTTGCTCGAGTATTTGGGACGCATTTGCGCCACTGGAGCCAAGTTGTGCACGGTGAATAGGTTTTATCCAAGATTCCACTAGACTATGTGCAAAAGACATGGACGTGTCAATCTGAGCCTGCAGACTTTCTAGGTCGACATCATCGTCGGCGACCATTGGAGGTGGTATTGGTGGAGATACGCGAGTCGTGTTTTCTCACGCCGTCGCGCTTAGTGCACAGGAGTCTTTTGGCGCAACCTCGCTCAACGCCATGGCGAACAAGCGGAGAAGGGATGAATTGGACGACTCCGATTCAGAAGAAATAACACCGGGAAAACAAATCCTCCCCGTGGCGAACCTCCCGCGGGACTTTGACCAAGAACCTCAGGATGGGATGCAATACTTGTTCTTGGTCAGGTATCGTCTAAACTTTTGCCGCGTATTCTACTCTCGTTCACCAAGCCGTCAGACGAGATGCACGTCGATTACCTCACGTCTCCAGAGCGCGAAACCCATACGAACTGTCGGAAACGAACATCACACAGACGTCTACACCCTCATCCTCTGATGTCCTACCCTGCGGGGAGTGGAGGGTCGCGTTCCAAGCACATTTCTCCAACCTAAGAAAGGTATGGCGTCTCCGGGTTGATAGGTTCGTGTGTTCACACGACGTAGAATCTGGCTCAGGCAACTACTCACGGCAATAATGATTTTATGTGTTCAAGACGGAGACTGATCCCGGAGAAGAAAGACAGGGACGCATGGTGGAAGTATTTGGCCGGCCATCCTGAGTCAGCATGGGGTCCAGGGGAGCGATCCACTCGGAAGAGGCTCTGCACGCCAAGCCGCATGGGAGGATTTGTTGGCTCTGCTAAAGTTGTACTCCCTGGGAACACGACGGTGGTTCATGAGCGATCAAGACACGGGTCTCCAGTCGCTTGCTCCTATGATTTGCCTGGGAATGTTTCCCGACAGACGAGTGCCCTCGACAGTCTCTATAGCGCGGAATCACCGGACATCCACGCAGATGATCCCTTGATATCACAAGAGGGGCATATCGACCAGTTTTCTCCTCCTCAAGTCACGCCAGGTCATTTGCGGGAAATTGATCACGTACGCCCAACTGCTTCTTGGCTTTCACTCCCCTCGCTAATCGCTTGGCACAGCGGATGTCAATGCACCTGCTGATGTACTTTACACATTGGATAAATGTCCATCTGCAAAATTCCAGTGATCCATTGACGGCCATCTCAATGAGCCACGCGCAATGGATCTTTGGGCTTCTGACTAAAGTAGAAGATCAATTGTCGGCCGACGAGATGAATCTTCTCCGCAATCTCGCCCGTGCTTGCGTCGGGCTCGTCGAGAGGTATAGGGGCAGGCATGCAAGGAACGACGATGCAGTGCTCGAAGGGGATTCGAGGCCGGTGCTGGTAGGAAAGGTGGCGAGCATGTCGGACGCGTCCTGTTGGATGGTGATTGCAGCAATTGCAGGGCACTGGGGGCAAAGGGATCTTTGGACGGATGCCGAGAACGCGTTGGGCAGTGCTTGATCGCTTACGGCGGGTACCTGTGGCAGCTCTCTGCTGTTGATGTAACGAGCGTGCAAGTGTGTTTACATATGACCCGATCTGGGTATGGACAGCCTCGTGCGTGCGATAAGGGAGTAAGTCGCGTACCTACATCCGGCGATATATGACCATGCCGTCCTCCTTCAAATACCCTGGCCTCCTTTCTTCTTTCCTTCTCACCGCCCACAATCATGCGTGTCTTTGCCGCTCTCCTCTTCGCTGCCTCCTCTGCTTTGGCCTACCAGGTCACCTACCCCACCCAAACTCAGGGTTGGACTACATCCAGTACCAATACGCTCTCGTGGAACCGTGTTGACACCGACCCCCTCAACTTCACGGCAGTCCTGATTAACCAGGTGAGCTATCCTGTATGCATGGCCTTCATGTCACTTATATCCGTGCCAAAAGCAATTAAACTATGTCCAAATTCTGGACTCCCTCGTCGATGGAACGACTGGTAGCATTAGCCTGAGCGCACCCAGCGGAGGCTGGCCTACGGGCTCCGTTTTCCAAGTCAACCTTGCTCATGATCCTCAGCACCTTGATACTCTGCTTGCCCAGTCGAACCAATTCAGCATCACTTCCAGTGGTACTACTTCCAGCAGCTCTTCCAGCTCTCCGGGCTTTTCCGGCACTCCGGGCTCTTCGGGGTCTCCGGGGTCTTCTACGTCTTCAGGCATTGGGGCGTCAAGTCGGTGTGCATTGTGCTCTGTATCTCTAGTCCTCACTAACTCTGGTTCTTGCGTAGGTCGCCCACTTCTACCTTGTCTGGTGGTAGTAGCACTAGTTCAGACACTAGCACTTCGCCTACTGCTGCCAGCGCCGGGTTCCTTGCTGCAGACGCCCAGGCCGGATTGCTGACTGCCGTTGCTGCACTGACTGCGCTTATTACGACTCTTTTATGAACCATTTAGACTCTTGTGCTTGATTAGTACAGTTTTTGTTGGTATAGACGTTCGGTTTTCGTAGCGTACATACTAAAATTTGGACATACGTATGTTTTCTATGCAGCACCTCGGACTGTGGGCTGTAATCTTCCCATTAGAAATGACTCCGAAACCTATGCGTGAGACAGTGTCGGTTATTAACTGACCCTTTCATATTTCACACATCACGTACTAGGCACTATGCACAACTTTGCGCATTCGTTGCCGCCCAGCTGGACGTCGCATGTCAACGTCTGGCTTGCCGAGGACACCCCGTCTTTCGACTATGCAGGATACGTGGTCGGTGAGGCTGAACGAGAAGCATTCCTGTTTGGAAAGGGAACACAGGCTGCTGTCCTTGCTGGCGTCCCCTTTTTCACCGAAATCTTCCATCAGCTCGGCTGTCAGTACGTGATTATCTACGCCCTCAAAGTCCAGTAAATCATCGTCCGCCTGCGCAGTGTGGAATGGCACATGCACGAGGGAGAGACCTTCGAACCCGTCAAACATGTCGCCACCGTGAGAGGAAAGGCTAGGCATCTCCTGCTGGGCGAGAGGGTTGCGCTCAACCTCCTCGCAAGGTGTAGCGGCATCGCAACTCAGTGAGAATTGTCCCTGCTCACGTATCAAAGAGTGTCACCAGTGACCCTTGGGTGTTTGGCAGGTCGAAGCGCATCAAGGATCTGGCTCAGGCATGTGGCTACAAAGGAATTGTCGCTGGCACGCGAAAGACGACGCCGGGTAATTTATTCCTCCTCCTTCTGGCTCGCTACTAACCACTCACGTCGTCTGTCCTTGTAGGATTCCGACTGGTCGAAAAGTACGGCATGCTCGTCGGTGGGATCGATCATCATAGACACGATCTATCAAGCATGATCATGCTCAAGGATAACCATATCTGGTCAGCTGGCAAGTCTTCTCCCGTTGATAAGTCAATGACCGCCGGTGGAGCTCCGAATCTGAAATATGGTTCCAGGTTCGATTACGGCCGCAGTCCAACGGGCGCGTTCTGTCGGAGGCTTTAGCATTCTTCTTGAAGTCGAGGTCGGTTCAGAAGCAGAGGCCAATGAAGCAATTGATGCTGGCGCCGACATAGTCATGCTCGACAACATGGAGGGGGAAGAACTTGCGAGTGTCGCACGCAAGCTGAAAGAGAAATGGGCTGGGAAACGTAAATTCTTGTTCGAATCAAGCGGAAATATTACGGAAAGCAACTTGAAGGAGCGGGCGATCGATGGTACCTGGATTGGGCGCTCGCATCCTCTGCTTTGCTCACTCTGTTTTCCAGAGATCGACATCCTCAGCACCAGCGTTGTTCATCAATCCGTGCAGCACATCGATTTCAGCTTGAAGATACAGATGCCCAAAGTAATGGCTATACATACAACTCAGTCAAGACTCTAGATTGAACAACTTTAGTGCGTTTAGCCCAAGGATGTTGGCGCGTGCAGAATCCCCCCACGTCCGTACACTCCGTATCGCCTTTAGGTTCTCTTCGACACTCTGCCACCTCTGACTGGCTTCAAGGGGTGGGAAGAAAGGGTGGTCAGTGCCGAACAACAACCTGGTACTGCCGATTTCCTCGTCGAATTCGCCACCTGCAGTGTTGTACACCTCCGTGCGTCCGATGACATCGCTGACAAAAGCCAACTCCTCGGCTCCATACGCCACTGCATCGAAGTACAATTTGCCAAGATAGTATCTGGCATCGTGCTTCAGTCGATTGGCGACAATAGGATCGTGTGTGATACAGGAAGCAAGGCGAGAGGACAATTGAGGGAGAGCACCACCCGAGTGGGCCAAGAGCAAACGAAGGTTCGTGTAACGGTCCAAGACACCAGCCAAGATGAGTCGGGTTATCGCCTGCGATATTTCGTAAGAAGGGTGTCAAAGAAAGTGGCCCAGCTTACAATCGTGGTTTCGAACGGGAATCCCAAGGCCAAAGGAAGGACATGGCCGTTCTCCTTATTCCCGTACAATTTGGAACCGACGCCATAGTGGGGGTGAATGAAGACAACGAGGTTCGTCTGCTGGAGGGCTTCCCACACAGGCTCCAACGCCTCATCGTCTAGGCCATTCCCCACACCCACCGTGCCCACGATGATACCCGATATGTGAGGCAATGAATTGATCTGCTTGATGATCTCGAGCAAGGACGATATGGAAATACCAGGAACAAGGGGAAGGAGTCCAAAGCCGTATAACGACTTGAGCCCTGGGAAACCATCCGCCTCTGGGGCCGTAGAGCAGTATTCTTCTAGGTCACTATTCAATTCCTGCGCAAGGGCGTGTGCACGGTCTGGAGGCAAGAAATCGAGCCACGGGTTGGCTGTGCTGTTCACACATGGATGTTAGGAGTGCGAACGTAACGAGGAATGGAGCAATCGAGGACCTGACAAAGGAGATATCAATGCCGTGCTGTTTCATAAACCCCAGTTTTTGGTCACGGTCCCAGTACTATCGAAGGCGTCAATCGACATTTCAATATGGATACGCGCAGATCGTCCGAATTTGACAACTCACCTGGGGGCCCACGGGGCGGCCGACTCCAGGCTCGCCATCCAAGATCAATAATCGTTCCTCTGTCACACCGTCTTCTCTTGTCCGAGGATATATGCGAGGCGCCGAAGAGCGAGCACGCAACTCCTCAGCGTACCGCGGAAGGTAGACGTGGGTGTGAACGTCGACGATGGGCATTCTCGTTGACAGTGCCCGTTTAGAGAGTTCTGCCATGGTTTGCTTTCCCGAGTTCATCGATAAGGGAATGAATTGAAAAGGGTGAGCTACGTATTCGACTGGGATGGGATTTGGAAGCTCGCTCAACGGGGAAAGTCGCTAAAACGAGGTGGGGATAAATTTGTTACGCAAACGTTGCCTGGAACTTGCGCACTAACCGAAAGGAAAGAAAAAAGAGAAACTCAACTACCGCGATGGAACCCCCGTGCGCTAAAGACGACACCTTTTTATTGACTTTAATCCCCTACGCCCCCCTCTCAGGCCACCATACAGTATAAATGTCGCACAACCTACCCCAGATCAGTGCTGGAGCTCGTTCTCACGAAACCCGCCTGCGAACTGGGCTGGACGAGGTACGTCCCACAATCAACCCGTATTCGTGCTACCAGTTATTCGGATTAATATCATGTTAGTTGAATCTCATCGCCGCCAGCCTCGCCCGTATTGGCGAGCAGTTCAACGACGTAGTCACAGAGTCGGCGAACGAGACTGCGATGTACAAGGCTCGAGTTGCCGAGCTCGAAGCAAAGTCGAGTTCAGAAGACGGTCAAAGCACACGAAGCAGCCTGCAGAGTAACGTTGAGCACAAACTCAACCTCGTTCGGCGAACTATGTTTGGCCTTCTGCAGGAACTTGGGGTAAACCAGCCATGCCCGATACACGCCTGGCAGTCGTTTCCTAATGCCCGTTTTCCCAGCCAGTCACCGAAGGGGTGTTGTCAACGCCTCGCCATTCTCCCAGACCACGCCTCTCCGTTCCCGAGGGGCATCTGCCGTCTCCGGGCCGATCTCACAGAGCACTCGACACACCCCGGATGAGCTCGCAACGAAACCTCGAAGAAGGCTGGGACATGACAATGACGCGCACGCCCAAGAGTGCACAAATTGTATGCCCAATTACTTGGGCGCAGCTCGAGACGAGCTTGAACCTGGACGAGGATACGGTGCGTACCTGACCGTGCCGGTCTAGACTGTCTACCTAGTTCTGAAAACGATTTCTTTTTAGTTGTGCTCGCTGGAAAGGTGATTGCTTGCAAAATTCTTGGCAACGGTTCGACTGACGACCGCTTAGCCTGGCTCAGATGGATGATTTGTGTTTCCGCATTCAGATCGAAGGTGACATGGCGTTCATTTATGAGCCAGTCGCGATGGACGGCCCTTCGACGTCAGTTTTGTTCGACTGGGGATCACCCGCGGACAACCGGAACACGGCAACGTACATACATACGACCATTCCGAGAAACAACATTTTCCATACGTTTACTCTTCCCTCGAAGAGGGTGCGTCATTGTGTTAGTGACTCTGCAATTCTTAATACCAAACTCAGGATAAGTCGGGTCAAACGTTGTGGTATTACATTGGTGCTCACGTATGGACGCTCGGACCTCAGATGCCCATCTGGAAATCAACAAGTGTCAGGGTAGGTTCATTTTAAAGTATATCAATCATCATCTGTAACACTTTCCAGGCAAGGAGGGTTTTCATCAATCGACTTAAGAAGAGGTGTAACGGGAAGTATTCCGAGCATGAACTTGCTCGGATGATTGATGATGGTAGGCTTGAACCATTCTGCATTGAAATGTCAAGCAAATCTTGCGTTGCCATGTCGGAAGCATTCGCTTTCGATCGGCTGCAATATACGAACTCGAAGCTTGCAAACGGGCAGGATTGAGGTTAGCATGCTGTAGTGGGATCAGTCCAACATCCAGTAGATATAAATCTAGTGAAATGTATCATCTTTATATATGCATTTTACATGCTGTGCGGAGTACTCTGACACTGCATGATGAGTGCATCTGGATGCAATATACATCATTGCCATACAACAGAGCATGTCACCTTCCACCACTCATCATCCGCATTCTATCAGGGTGCATGCCACCAGGGCCGGCGTTACCATCAGGTGATCCAGCCGGTGCAGCTCCACCTCCGGGCGGGGGAAGTCCAAAGTTGCCAGCGGGAGGGAAAGGAGGTATGGCACCAGCTGCACCGGGGGGACCATTGGGAGGGAATGGTGGTGCACCTGAGCAATGATAAGTGGACAGCAAATCAGAGTTGAATGTTCGAGGACGTACCGCCAGGGAAGGCACCTGGGGGAGGCATAGAGTTTGGAGGGAATGGTGGAGGACCTCCCGGAGGCACGCCCATGGCTCCTGGGGGTGGCATGCCGCCTGGAGGGAATGGTGGACGAGCTGGAGACGGTCTTTAGAACGCGTCAAGATGACGGGGGACTACGCACGGAATGCGCCAGGGGGTGGTCCAAAGGCACCGGGAGGTGGGCCGAAAGGCGAAGGACCGCCTAGGTGTTGAGGACCAAAGCCAAAGCCTCCTGGAGGTGGGCCTCCTCCACTCTCGTAAGCTGCTGTGATCTGGTCGATGATGCTCTGCGCCTTGTCGTGTCCGAGGGCTGAAACATGATATTAGAGATGTATAGAAAGGAGATGTAATGGACTGACATGCATAATAGTCTCGGACATTGGCCAGGTGGTTGCGACCGCTGTTGTGAGCCTTTCGGACTAATAGAAAGTCAGAAATATGTCAGTGCCTCGTAAGAAAAAAAAAACATACCTGAGGCCGAGTCGTGTGTCAGGAATACGTCACAATAGTCGCAGTAATGTTTCTGTGGTGGAATGTGAGTACGATCAGGGTGCATGACGGAGCGACTTACCGGCATGGTGGACGTCGAGGACAGACCTGTCGTCTACTAGTTGCTGACTAATTATACTCATAGTTGAATGGATCCGTCATCTACAGGCATACAAGAGCCGTTTGATCTCATACGGTTGTCGCTCAGTGAGCGGGTGTTCGTGAAGCTACGCGGCGATCGCGAGCTGACTGGTATTTTACACGTGCGTCGCTCCTCTTTCAAGTATGCGTCGCGCACGATTATTTCGAGGACAGGCATACGATGGGCACATGAACCTCATTCTGAGTGATGTGGAAGAGACAATCATGATCGTGGATTCAGTCGATAACTACGATGGCCAAGGGACCGTAAAGGCAGGTGAGAATGTTGAGCGACGCGAGTGGTGCTGACGGCCCGAAAAGGTTGCAAAAAGAAAGATGGAGATGCTCTTCGTTCGAGGAGACGGTGTGATACTGGTAGGTTGGCGTGATCGACGACAGATGATCGTACTGACTACGTGACCCTTGAAGGTGTCACCTCCATCGCGAACATGATCCATATGTTTTGGCGCTACCTACCACTGCTGTCTGCCCGCGTAGATAAGCTCGCGTGAATTCTACATGGCATGTAATGATATTATTAGTGCTAATATGGGACTCTGCGGTACGACATTGAAATACACACACGAACGAGGGTATATAACAGCGCATCAGCTAGACTATGGTGGCTTGGTGGACGTGACGGCGCGAGACTCGTCGGATTCTGGGGCTATTGCGCCCTCGGGCCACGTTTGGTCTCGACGCCAGGCGGCATGGATGACCTTTATCTGGGAGTGGTTATGAGAGAGGGGGTGCGATGGGAGTGCGCACGTACGACGAGGTTCATAGGGAGATTGTGCCTGAGCCTGTTTCCTTTGGCGAGACCTGCCCAGACCTGGTCGACGCCGCGGGACCACACGGGATCGGTGTGCGGATCGGGCGTGTCAAGGATGCGCTCGAGCCGCGCGATGGACGAGTGCGCGTGTCTGTGTGGGGGCGGTGTGTCGGGGGGAGGAGCGAGCCAGCGAGCGCGGCGGGCGGCGTAGTGGTCGGGACCCGGTGGTGGGAGGGGAAGAGCCATATCGAGCAATAAATTCCCACGAGAGGCAGTCACATACGCAAGGGCGGCAAAGGGCAGCGACAAGAAAGAGACGGTCATGAGGACATCGAGACACGTCTACCGACACTCATCACCGGCGCAGTCGACGACGTCTCTCTCAGACAACGACGACGACGATCCTGCAAAATCAGCGATATTCTCACCGTCACTCTCGGCCGTCGTCTCACCAGCACAATGGGC
This sequence comes from Leccinum pellstonianum, assembly GCA_038091735.1. Lineage (NCBI taxonomy): Eukaryota > Fungi > Basidiomycota > Agaricomycetes > Boletales > Boletaceae > Leccinum > Leccinum pellstonianum. The sequence goes on from JBBPPA010000071.1 coordinate 26,455, forward strand.
ATCCCGTCTACACCATACCGACACCGACCTGCGCCCTTGCTTCCGCTCACCCATGTCGCATCTTCCCCCGGAGGTCCTCATACATATCCTCAAGCACCTACACTCGCAGCGTGATCTATATCACGCCCTCCTCGTTGGCCGATCATGGTGCGAGTGCGCCGTCGAGCTGCTCTGGCACAGACCAACCTTCACCCGTCTCTCCACCCTCGTCAAGATGATGCGCATCCTCACTCGCGCAGACCAGACATTCACTCACGCCCGCTTCATCCGCCGTCTCAATTTTCTCTTCTTGGGCGCCGACCTCACCGACGCCCTCTTCTGCCGTCTCGCCCAGTGCGATCGCCTGGAGCGTCTCACTCTCGTCAACTGTCTCGCCATCTCCGATGACGCCCTCTCCCGTGTCCTCCCGTGCCTGCCAAACCTGGTCGCAATCGACCTAACAGGCGTCACCAAAACATCCGATACTGTCATTGTCGGTCTCGCGACCGCATCAAAGCGCCTTCAGGGAATTAATCTCACAGGCTGCAAAAACGTCACCGACATCGGTGTCCTTGCTCTTGCCGAGAACTGTCCCCTCCTCCGTCGCGTCAAGCTCAGTGGCCTCGAGCACGTCACAGATTCCCCCGTCTCTGCCCTCGCAAAGTCCTGTCCCCTCCTCCTCGAGATCGATCTCAACAACTGTAAACACATCACAGACATCTCCGTCCGCGATCTTTGGACCCATTCCATCCATATGCGCGAGATGAGGCTCTCCCAGTGCACAGAACTCACAGACGCAGCATTTCCTGCGCCACTCAAGAGTGATAATATTCCTCGCGCAAACAATCCCTTCCCACCTCCTCCCAGACCCGCCGACGAGCTTCCCCCTCTCGTCCTATCCAAACCTTTGGATCACCTTCGCATGCTCGACCTTACTTCCTGCGCACTCATCACCGACGATGCCGTCGACGGCATCATATCGCATGCGCCCAAGATTAGAAATCTTGTCTTGTCCAAATGTACCCAGCTCACCGATCGCACCGTCGAGAATGTCTGTCTTCTCGGCAAACACCTCCACTACCTCCATCTCGGTCACGCTGCAAATATCACTGATAGATCCATCAAATCGCTCGCAAGGTGTTGCACGCGCTTGCGATATGTAGACTTTGCAAGTAGGTCGCACCCTCCATTTGCATGTGCTTAGCACTCATCCGCCTTCATAGACTGTGCACTTTTAACCGATATGTCTGTATTCGAGCTGGCCAGCTTACCCAAGCTTCGTCGTATCGGTCTCGTCCGGGTCGGTAATCTGACCGATGAGGCCGTCTATGCTCTTGCCGAGCGTCACAATACCTTGGAGCGCATCCACCTCTCGTATTGTGACCAGATTTCTGTGATGGCAATCCATTTCCTCCTTCAAAAGCTTCACAAACTTACGCACCTGAGTTTGACCGGGATACCCTCTTTTCGTAAACCAGAGCTACAGCAGTTCTGTAGACAACCCCCGCAGGTGCGTTAGTGACGGAATTCATACACTCTTATATCTCACACCGAGCACAGGAATTTAATATGAGCCAACGTCTGGCTTTTTGCGTCTACTCCGGGAATGGTGTCTCAAAGCTTAGATCCTTCCTGACAGATCTGTTTAATACCATCACGGAGGACATGAATGGTGATGACGAAGAAACAGAATATGATGATGACTTTGACGAGGGTTTCAATGAGGTGCCCCAAGACGTCGAGATGGAGATAGGCAACGACGCTGACATCGACGTCGACGAAGACTTCATGCACGACGCACCTTTCCGGTACCCTATCGCGGATCTCCCAACCATCCAACCCATCCAATCAACAATCAGTCCTACGCCGCGCGCACTCGAGGTGCCCATCGAACGCAATCTAACATTGCGTTCTAGCCAAGTGTCCCTTTCATTTGGTGATCCCATTGCCGGTCCGCCGGCTTCGCCTGAGCCTATAGCTCAGGATGTCGTTATGCATTCCGTTGCAAGTCCCTCCAACGGTGTACAACGACGGTCACGGGGATTCGGACATCAGCCCGTGATCGAGGTATCCACCTCACCGACACCAAGTGACATTGGTTCCAACCGTAGCACTGGAACGACGCAGTCGAACGGCGCCGCTTTCTTCCGCACTTACCACGACCTTTCAAATTCTTCGAGGAATACTGAAGCGATGACACCAGACTATATCTACGCGGAGATTGGGCATGGCAGGGGTTCCGTCGCGCATTCAGGACACGCGAACCCTGTCCCTAGACATGCTTTCCAGTCCGGTTCCTCGCTCCAGGGTACTGTTGTTCCTACCACCCAAGGCATTACTCAAGTTATGCACTCGGCAGGGATCCCCTCTGACATGTATCAGGAACAGCGGATGGTGGCAGAACCTGCCACCATAACGGAACCTTCTATTCCGTGGCCGCATCGTGAACCCCCATCTCCGGCGACGGTGCACCCCATTTCTCCAGAAGCATACACTGCAACGCTCACTCTGGCGCCTGGCGCAGACCCTCGTGAGCCCGAAGCAAGGGGAAGGAACGTGAAGAGGAGTCTACGAAATACGATCAATGCCGCGGAACACTACGCGACTTTGCTATTTGGACGCGGGTCCGCATCGAACAGCACGATCCATGACGGAAATGCCAATGGGCACGCAGGTCAATGGTCGAGGTGACATAAATGGAGATGTTTTTGCAACTTTAGCATGCTTGTATTGTGTTAACGGGCTAAGTTACCCGAGAATTGTTCTTGTTCCTTCCTACAAGCATTAACAGGACTATCAAGTATTTCATTCTTGTTTTACGTAGTTGTTGTTCTATTAGTTTGTTAGACAATGTACTCCATCATCCATTTGGGATATCTCCGCTACGTCTTCCTTTGGGCTGGGGGTGCGCTCGATGCATCGATGGCGTCGGGATATTGAAGAGGAAAATGAATCCCCGACTTTAATATCAGGTTTCACTCGTCTGTCACTCACCATCATGCTTCGGACCGTGCACGACACAGCTCCACCAACACGTGGCTGAGATGGGGAAAACGACGGACCGCCATGGGGGTCGGTCACTTTGGCCCAGTGGGTGAGTTGCAAGGCGTCCGAGCGCGCGTTGTTTGCAAAAGTTCGATGCTCCCTGACAAGTGGTCAGCGAGAATAACTTGCAAATGTGTCTGTGCGCACCATTTGACTGTTCCTGTAGTACTAAAGTTAGGTTTCTGTTTCAGACGAGGCTTTGCGAGGTGGGCAGCGAGCGACGGTGCGGACGGGCCGATGAGAGAGTAGAGTTCGCGTGAGATTCCGTCCGGTTTCTTGACAGAAGAGTGGTGAGATCTACGCGGGTGTGTCTGTGTCGGTGCAGGCAGGGATAATGCGCTCCGTATGTCTGAGGCGGACAGGGCCATATTGTGAGGAGATCGTTCTTGTTACTTACATGAATACTGGATTCCCACGCCCATAGGAGAGATTAATTACAAAGTTGATCTACTACTGATCCAGCCAGCTTTGACCGCACTAAAATACAGTATGGCAAGACTGGTGACCAGCCGCTAACTAGCAAGCGTTGCGAACCCAACTCGTGGTGACTGGCTGCTGAAATCGAACACGGTATAGAACTGCTTGAGGAAGATGGTCCCGAGCACCCAGGAATCTGGTCGGCTTCAGCGGGGATCTCTCAGTGAAAATGGAAGAGGAGAATCTCACGATCATCGGTATCAGCAACTGCAATCCCACTGAAACAATCGCTCGAGCCATCCTCAACCTGATGCTGGTTGAGGGCGTTGGCAGGCACTAAATACGGCTTCCCACCGATGGTAAAAGTCACGGAAGGAAAGGAAACGCATGGGACTGAAGGGAGTCATTCAAAAGTTTAAAGGATCAATTTCGATCGAAACTCACAGGTGTAGAAACCATCCTCGAAGGCCCCACCACCAGCTGCCTGGTGCAGAGCCAAAACTCGCGACGGATCACCCCAAAGTAAGTGGGCACCAGTGTCGAGGCTGGCTTGTACATCTGTCAGGACTATCTTGTCATTGACTTTGATGTTATCTATCTTCAGTTCCCAGTATTTCTGAAAGGGCAATATAAGTATACATCCATTACATGTGGTGTTTACGCTTACCATATTTGTCACAGGAGTAAAGGCGAGGCTGCTCTCAATGTAAAGTGCCTCGTTCATTCCACCGACGTACAGCTCGCCTCCAGAATCTGTGAGCTTGAGTGAAAACACAGGTTGAGGCAGCTTTCCTTCACTGAAGAGCGTGTGAAGCAAGGGACTTTTACCCTCATATCTAGAGTTGGACGGGAAAGCCAATCCCAATACACCATCCGGAGGAAACCGAGATACTGCCAACCGAGAAGAATAAGTTTTTGCAGAACCGATCGCCTGAGTGTTTGCCTACTCACTGGTCAGATATGATCATGTTCGCAAACAGTAAAATCATACGGTGAAACCAGCAAAGGTTACATTGTCCGTGAATTGTCGACCCATGACAGACGAACCGTCCTCAAAATATAGCCGAAAATCTTTATTGAGGGCCTTGGCAGTTCTGGACGAAGCGGGTTTCCAGAGGTTACGGTGGGTTTTGCAGTTCGCATTACCGTTTGATGCTGGAACAAAGATGTCGCTGGGTCGAATAAGACGAAAGAGTGGATGGCACCGACGGGAAACACTTGCCTAGAACCGGTGTCGAGCATGACTAGAGACGACTAGAGTGAATGGGTGTTGCGGAATGGAATGCACAGACAAACTTACCGTCGAAGGATTTGGGGGGAGTGCCGATGAAAATGGTCCCAGACCATGCGTGAAGTGCGTACTTCAAACCAACGCCGGGGTCACTACTCATATCAACGCCAGCTTGACTGCTCATAGCGGACCCCCGTTTCAAAGCAGAAGAATGCAGCGTTCCCATGTCCCTTTCAAAACTTTCCACGTCATGAATGATCTGGCTAAAGAAAGTATGAGCAAAGACGATGCCCGAGTCCATCACAGGACGACTCGGACATACACGGGATGTGATCCAACCTGAGATTCGAGCAAATTAATATCAAAAGTGTTCTTCGCGTTCAACGACGAAGTGTGTTTGGTAAGTGGTATGGCCATGCCATTATTTGCCCTTCTAGAATCAGGTGTTGGGGCGGACAAAACAGCCACTGTGACAGCAACGGTTACTATGATCGCCTTGAAGAGCATCGTGGAGGAGCAGAATGATCAACAAGTGCTTACGTGTCCTTGACTTTTGAATGTCGGAATTCATCAATACATCACGTCTTGCCAGTTTGAAACTGATGCAAGTCTACCAGACAAATCATCTTGCTTGACAAGGTTTCTGTCACCCTCACAATTCCGTGGGATTTGACTCTGCCAGAGCGCTAGCCGCGACTTGTGTGCCAGCGGTGTCTTCTCGGGTGCGCAGGAGTTTAGTGGTGAGATTCAAAACTGGCCGGTGTTGACTTCATCTGCTTGGAGATGCGTCGTCCTGACATTTCTACCCTTCGATTGAAATATAAGAAAGCCGTCTTAGCATACCCCGAGCTCTGCATGCGAGAGGTTCGTGGTCTGGAATGAACTCACGTCAAATTTTCGTCCTGTTTTGCATTCTGTATCTTGTTTGGTCTCGTGACGTCATGGAACGGCAACGGTGTAGACCCGATCTATTGACCGTGAACTTTTCCGATTATCAAGACGTAAGCTCGCAAATTTCAAAACCCTCACAGAAAACGCTATCATTTATGAAGGGTTACGCCTCACGGCCCGGTGTCTTTGAGTTTTCCTGACAAGTTCAAAACTAGAAAAGGGCCGGCGTTGCCGGCGCAGCACCTTGCGTGTGTGAATTGTGCGGACTCTCATTTATGTTAAGTCATATTTTGTAATATTAGCTATTCACGAAATTTTTGTTGACGTTCAACCTTGCAAAAGAGAAACGTACAACGACAACTGCCTGAATGTGTCGAATGACAGCTCAAGCAAGCGCTCAAGCAATGGTTTGACATCAAAGGGATGCGATAACCGACTACCGAATGCAAATTCAACCCAACGTAAACAATAATTGTTTAGGGGATAGCAACTTAATTACGTCATTTATTTACTACTGTGGACATTTTGCACAGAATCCCTACAGACGGTAATGACCTTGCTTACGCAAGGTGATGTTTGTCGCTACTCCTTCACTCTTTCTTCGCTGACTGATTTGTATGCCGGTGACGAGTCAACTGCCGTTAGTATCATTCTACCATGATGTTGTCAGAGACAATAGAAAAGCAACTGTAGTACACTTTGACGCGGCGACGCAATTTGAATCAAAATAGAATAGAAACTCAAGCTAGAGGACTCGGGGACTTCGCGCATGAGCGCCACTACGATCATAAATAGGAGAGATTGATTAACGAGTTCATGCTACTCTACTAGTAACTACTAACTTATCTAATACTGATCCAGCCAGCTTTGACCACACTAAAATACAATATGGCAAGATTGGTGACCAGCCGCTAACGAGCAAGCGTTGCGAATCCAAGTCGTGGTGACTGGCTGCTGAAATCGAACACGGTATAGAACTGCTGGATGAAGATAGTCCCGAGCGTCCAGGTACTATCTGATCGGCTTCAGCGGGGATCTCTCAGTGAAAATGGAAGAGGAGAATCTCACGATCATCGGTATCAGCAACTGCAATCCCACTGAAACAATCGCGCGAGCCATACTCAACCTGATGCTGCCTGAGGGTGTTGGCAGGCAGTAAAAACGGCTTCCCACTAATGGTAAAAGTCACGGAAGGAAAGGTATCGCATGGGACTAGAGGGAGTCAATCAAAAGTTTAAAGTATTAAATTCGATCGAAACTCACAGGTGTAGTAACCATTTTCGAAGGCCTTGCCACCTTCCGCCTGGTGCAGAGCCAAAACTCGCGACGGATCACCCCAAAGTAAGTGGGAACCAGTGTCAATGATGGCGGGTACATTTGTCAGAACTATCTTGTCATTGACTTTGATGTTATCTATCGTCAGTTCCCAGTAATCCTGAAAGGGATATCTGAGTATGCATGCATCACCACCTGGCATTTACGCTTACCGGATTTGTTACAGGAGTAAAGGCGAGGCTGCTCTGGATGTAAAGTGCCTCGTTCATTCCGCCGACGTACAGCTCGCCTCCAAAATCTGTGAGCTTAAGTGAAAACACAGGTTGAGGCAGCTTTCCTTCACTGAAGAGTGTGTGAAGCAAGGGGCTCTGATGCTGAAAATCTGAGAGAGATGGGAAACCCATGCCCAATATACCATCCGGAGCAAATTCAGATACTGCCAACTGAAAAGAGTATGCTGTTGCAGAACCGATGGTCTGAGTGTCTGCCTACTCATTGGTCAGAAATGATCATGTTCGCAAACAGTAAAAACACACGGTGAAACCAGCAAAGGTTACATTGTCCGTGAATTGTTGACCCATGGCAGACGACCTGTCCTCAAAATATAGCTCAAAATTTTGATTGAGGGCCTTGGCAGTTCTGGACGAAGCGGGTTTCCAGAGGTTACGGTGGGATCTGCAGTACTTATCACCGTTTGATGCTGGAACAAAGAGGTCGCTGGGTCGAATAAGACGAAAGAGTGGATGGCACCGACGGGAAACACTTGCCTAGAACCGGTGTCGAGCATGACTGGAGTGACGACTAGAGTGAGTGGGTGTCGCGGAATGCACGGACAAACTTACCGTTGAAGGGTTTGGGGGGAGTGCCGATGAAAATGGTCCCAGACCATGCGTGCTTTTTGTGCTTCAAATCAACGCCGGGGCCACTACTCATAACAACGCCAGCTTGACTGCTCATAGCGGACCCCCGTTTCAAAGCAGAAGAACGCAGCGTTCCCATGTCCCTTTCAGAACTTTCCACGTCATGAATGATCTGGCTAAAGAAAGTATGAGCAAAAACGATGCCCGAGTCCATCACAGGACGACATACGCGGGATGAGATCCAACATGAGATTCGAGCACATTAATATTAACGGTGTTCAGCGACGAAGAGTGTTTGGTGAGTGGTATGGCCATGCCATTACTTGCCCTTCTAGAATCAGGTGTTGGGGCGGCCAAAACAGCCACTGTGACCGCAATGGTTATGATCGCCTTGAAGAGCATTGTGGGGGAGCAGAAATACCAACATACCCTTGACTTTTAAATGTCGGAATCCATCAATCCATCACGTCTAGCCTGGTTGAAACTGATGCAAGTCTATAGTATCAGACAAGCCTTGATGAGTACCAAGCATATTACATAATCTAAGATGATCATACACTTTGCCTTGTTACCATCGTCACCGACTCTCTCGTCTACATGGCTGGCCGTCCTCTCCCTTCCTCGCCTCTCCGTCGTTTCTCGACTTCCCCCTCTTTCTCACCTTCCCTCTCTCTTTCCAGTAGTACCACCTTCTCTCCGTCACTAACCAGTTCCAGCTCCAGCACCACCTCGTCGTCCACCTCATCCACTCCCACAATCTTTTCCGATTTCTCGTATGTGTTCCCTATCCTTGTCTACTCATTGTCTTACACTCCCCCTCCGTAGCACCACCTCTTTCTCTTCTACGTCCTCTTCCACGTCCTCTTCGTCCCCTACACCCACCTCTTCCGATGATCCCCAGCCATCCTCGTCTTCCACCCCAATACCCTTGGTTGCCATTTCTAGCACACCAACTCTTTCCTCGTCCTCATCCCCGGTCGTCAGCACTTCAACCTCCTTATCCCCCTCTCCGACTCCTACCCACTCCTCGGACCAAAGGTATGTAAAGAATCACTAGACTAGTTCCGATCTCGTTCCTGAAATTCTCATTAGCTTCTTTTCCGACACCGCTGCCGTCGCGGGTACCTTTTCCGTCGTCGGCCTCGTCTGCGTCGCTAGCGTCATCGCAGTCATCCTGTATATTGCAAGACGTCGGCGTTCTCGATCCTATGATTACGATGGCGCCGAATTCCTCGACAAATCCCCAGAGCTATCACCAGATCCTCTACTCCCCCACATCGCCTCCCATAATGACAGCGCATCCTCCGATCAGTCTCACTACGGAGCACCCCTGGCGCTTGCCTCTCCTCCTGTCGCCTACTATCCGGATCACGCCTATGCCTTCCACCCCCAGGCCTTTTCAGCAGGCGGCTTCCCTCCACAAGGAGCTAATGATTATCCGGGACACACCCAGGGCTATCATCCACACCACATCCATTCCCCGGAGGCTCACATCATGGATTCGGCCCCTCGTGCCCACGTCATCATGCCCCATTCAGACCGATTTGCTCACGTGCAGCTGGACTCTGCTTCCATAAATCAGGTTGCCCTTGCGCATGCCGCTCATACGACGCTGAGCGTCCCAAACCAACAGGAAAATCGCTTTTCGGTCGATTCTTTCTATTCTGGAATTGAAACAGACACCCCACCGCACTCTGGCCGAGCCATTTAAGTCACTCGCGAAACATGTTATATCGGATCTTCGACTGTTTTATTGAATATTTAACTTTAGCCAATATGGATTGGTGACCACTAGTACTGACCAGTATGCTGGGGACGGAAAATGTTGTACGAGATTTCTGCTGTGTAGGCGAGGTTTTCTTGAATTAGATCTTGCTTGGTTTCGATCCGTCCGGCCTGAGTTCCCACTCCTGAGTACTGAGTTCTGAGCGGTTTGTTCACGACGATGCTCCCTCGCCGATTCTTCTTCACGTTCCGCCGCCGTTGCTTTTCAACAAACAACACTAGTACTGCCGAGGCGTTCCTTGACCTAGTTCCCTCCAACCCTTCGGTCGCCTGCCTCTACCTCAACAAACCTCAAAGCAAGAATGCCATCTCCATGCGAATGCTGCAGGTGAGCTTACAATTGAGAGCCAACGTTCAGCACAGCGGCGTTCTCACCTTGCCCAGGAGCTCCACGAATGCCTAGACGTCCTCAAGTTTGACAAAAGGTCTGTAGCACCCATCTTACTCACGCCCATGACCTCGAGCGAACACGCAGCATTCGGGCGCTCATCATACGCTCCACCACCCCTGGCGCCTTCTGCGCCGGTGCCGACCTCATCGAGCGACGAACGATGACCCACCCCCAGGTCAACAAATTCCTCGTCGATCTTCGTTCCGCCTTTTCGGAGCTCGAGTCGCTGCCCATGCCCACCATCGCCGCCATAGACGGTCCCGCGTTGGGCGGTGGCCTCGAGCTCGGCTTTGCTTGCGACTTTCGCGTAGCCTGTACGTACTGGCCGTTTTCCGTTTCCCATGACCCTTGCTAAACTCACCACACAGCACACGACGTGACCAAGATCGGGTTGCCCGAGGTGCGCCTCGGGATCATCCCTGGTGCGGGCGGCACGCAGCGGGCCGTGCGCCTGCTGGGCATGTCCAAGGCCAAAGACCTCGTGTTCACCGCACGCATGCTCATGGCCGCAGAGGCGCTCAAATGGGGCGAGTAACCCAGCGTTCGAATCCGGCATGATGCCTTTTTTTTATGCTGACGCCTTCCCGTGCAGGCGTGGTGGATTATGTCTCTGCTCCCCCGTCCACTGCCTATGATCGCGCTCTGGAACTCGCACAGGATATTGCCAAGAACGGTGGGTCCTCTGGGGATATCTGAATCTGGGGACTCATCAATCGTCTTCGTAGCACCATTGGCCCTCCGGGCGGCGAAGCAGGCCCTTTCGCGCGCAGCGGATCTTCCCCTTGAGTCTGGTAAGAGACACATTCTATCCTCGGCGCTGCTCACGTGTCTCTCAAGGCCTCGACTTTGAGAAGGCATCGTATGACCTCCTCCTCAACACCAAAGACCGTATGGAAGCTCTGGAAGCGTTCAAAGCAAAGCGACCTCCCGTCTTCCGAGGGGAATAGGCTTAAGTTTGATACAATAGCTACATGACTACCACGTTGTGTCCTAACCACGTCCAGCGCTGGTAAAGTTCTGAGTAATTACACTTGGAATCGTCGCAGCGATGCCATCCCCAAGCTTCGAACCTCCCAGTTCTTTCATCAATAGTGCTCAGGCGCGTTATCATGAATCGATCCTTGAGGCCCTTGGTGGCGACGTCGGGTCGCACAAGAAAGACGTTGCCGACTTTGTCGAGTGAACTCGTAGCGTTCAGTGAGGGGAAGAACGTTGAACGACACGGCTTCGTCTTGATACGACTTGAGATCTCTGTTGGACGGTGTTTGATCAAGTACATGATCTAGATTGTTGACTTACTTGGCAAGCATGAGACCTCCTGTTAAACATTTGCGCTGACGGGGAACTTGCGTAGGTGGTCCAAAAGGAGACTGGCGTCACGGACTCGGACCGGGCGTGCAAACGATCCCGATCACTTCCGGATTCGAGGTGCCATCCAAGAGTTAGTATCAACCGCTACTCATCAACTCTGTCAAGGAGCACATCAAACATCTACACGATACGGCGCGCATCGCGTCTTTTCTCCTGAACTGTGCTGGCTGACGCCATCGTTGCCAGTTCAAGATCTCGGAAGCATATCACAATGACATGTCTCGGATGCGGGATCCGAGTCTTCCGTCACGTCGGTCGATCGCGGGGGCTGTCACCTGGGCTCGACAAATCGATCTACTCCTGACCTACATGAAACGTGTCGAAGACGTGCTCGGACAAGGTTGGGAATTATATGCAGAGGGGCAAAAGCTGTATTCCGAATCAACCGCGTTCCGCAAGAAGCTCGACATCTGACCCGTCTTTGATACATGGCTGTCATGTCAGTGACGGCATCCTCCGTCTCAGAGCTCTCGTTGAAACGGTTTTCAAACTGCACCCAGTCACTTCTCTGCGCCAAATATGGCTTGAGAAGGGATGAGTCGATACGTCCGAGATAATTTTCAGTGATATAGGAACGTAGGATTTCGGGTCGAACGAGAAAGACGTTGCCTAGTTGCCGGATGAACTCGTAGTGTTCGAGGAGGGAAGGAACGTTAAACGACACGACTGTGTCTTGCTACGACTTGAGGCCTCTGTTGGACGGTGTTTGATCAAGTAGATGATCTTGATTGTGTCGACTTACTTCGCAAGCATGAACCCTCCTAACAGTTGCGCTGACGGGGAACTTGCGTAGGTGGTCCAAAAGGAGACTGACGTCACGGACGGTTCAGCTCCCGAGCGGAATTTTTTGCCTGTAGCTAGTGGTAACATATCTCACACTAACCTAGCCCTCTTTTACCAAAATACTACTACAGTAATGACAAGCCCTGGGTAGACTGATGACTAGCAAGCGTTGCGAATCCAACTCGTGGTGACTGGCTGCTGAAATTAAACACAGTATAGAACTGCTGGAGGAGGATGGTCCCGAGCGTCCAGACATCTGGTCGGGTTAAATAGTCAGCATGGGGATCTGAAAACGAACGTTGAACAGGAGAATCTCACCATCATTATACTGCCGAGTAGCCGCAATCCCGCTGAAACAATCGCTCGAGCCAGGCTCAACCTCCCCCAGCCTGAGGATGTTGGCAGGCACTAACAACGGCTTCCCGCCAATGGTAAAAGTCACGGAAGGAAAGGAATTGCATGGGACTAAAGGAAGTCAATCAAAAGTTTCAAGTATCAACGTTGATCGAAACTCACAGGTGTAGTAACCATTCGCGAAGGCCTTACCACCAGCTGCCTTGTGCAGAGCCAAAACTCCCGACGGAATACCCCAAAATAAGTGGGAACCAGTGTCAATGATGGCGGGTACATCTGTCAGAACTATCTTGTCATTAACTTTGATGTTATCTATCTTCAGTTCCCAGAATTTCTGAAAGGATAATCTAAGTATACATCCATTACCACCCGGCGTTTACGCTTACCATATTTGTTACAGGAGTGAAGGCGAGGCTGCTCTCAATGTAAAGTGCCTCGTTCATTCCGCCGACATACAGTTCGCCTCCAGAATCAGTGACCTTGAGTGAAAACACAGGTTCAGGTAGCTTTCCTTCACTGAAGAGCGTGTGAAGCAGGGGGCTCTGATGCTGAAAATCTGAGAGAGACGGGAAACCCATGCCCAATATACCATCCGAAGCAAATTCAGATAGTGCAAACTTAGAAGAGTATATTGTCGCAGAACCGATGGTCTGAGTATCTGCCTACTCATTAGTCAGAAATGATCTTGTTCGCAAAAAGTAAAATCATACGGTGAAACCAGCAAAGGTTACATTGTCCGTGTATTGTTCACCCATGGCATAAGACCTATCCTGAAAATCTATCTCAAATTTTTCATTGAGGTCCTTGGCAGTTCCGGACGAAGCAGTATCCCAGAGGTTATGGTGGCTTCTGCAGTTCGCATCACCGTTTGATGCTGCAACAAAGAGGTCGCTGGGTCGAATAAGGCGAGAGAGTGGATAGCACCGACGGGAAACACTTGCCTAGAACCGGTGTCGAGCATGACTAAAGTGGCGACTAGAGTGAATGGGTGTCACGAATGCACGGAACAACTTACCAGTGAAGGATTTGGGGGGAGTGCCGATGAAAATGGTCCCAGACCATCCTTGAGCACGCTTGTAGTACAAATCAACGCCAGGTCCACTACTCATCAAATCAACGCCAGCTTGACTGCTCTGTGCGGACTCCCGTTTCAAAACAGAAGGATGCAGTGTTCCTAGTATGTTCCTTTCCAAATGGTTGGGGTCACGGATGATCTGGCTAAATAAAGTATGAGCAGAGACGATGCCTGAGGATATCACAGGACGATATACGCGGTATCTGATCCAACATCATGACACTCGAGCACATCAAAATTAACGGTGTTCAGCGACGAAGGGCGTTTGGTGAGTGGTATGGCCATGCCACGACTACTTGCCCTTCTAGAATCAGATGTTGGGGCGGCCCAAACAGCCACTGTGACCGCAATGGTTGTGATCGCCTTGAAGAGCATTGTGGAGGAGCAGAAACATCAACAAGTACTTACATGTGCATTGCGCTTGACTTAAATGTCGGAATCCATCACTGAGTCTAGGATGTTACCTGATGAAAAGGGTGAAACTGATAATGTTTCAACTACTAGTACTACCTTTTCCTATGTCGATGACGGGGCGTCCGTCGATCGGCGTCGATAATCGATGATCATCCAAAGTTGCTGCGGTGTAGTGTCACTAGTGGTCGCTGCTTGAATTCAGCCTTCAACCAACCTGCTCCGACACTCGCGGCGGTTATATGTAAACAAATGCCAAGATCAATGATGGCATGATCATGATGGCATGGTGCGCATTAGTGCAAGTGTTATCAACGGTCTCTTGGACGCTTCTATCTCCAGTCACAGCAGATATCGATCTGTGTCGCTTCATCAAATCGTTTCATACGGTGCATGGCGAAGAGCGGATGCCAATATCCCTGACACATTCAAGTTGGGACTCTACCAAGTTCCAACATATTATTACCTTCTCCCTCTTCCACCCTCCGATTCTTTGAGCAGGAAACCTCTATCCTCCCCAAGTACTTGTGGTACCCTGCCATGCAACTTGCAATCAATCCAGGGTCCGAGTCGCGCCCCTGTATCGCCATCACTGGCATAGCTTGATACAATAGCTACATGACTATCATAATGTCCTAACCACGTCCGGCGACGGTAAAGTTCTGAGTAATTCCACTCGGAATCGTCGCGGCGATGCCATCCCCAAGCTTCAGACCTTCCAGTTCCTTCATCATCGTGCTCAGACGCGTTATCATGGATCGGTCCTTGAGGCCCTTGGCGGCCACGTCAGCGACGGTATCCTCCGTTTCAGAGCTCTCGTTGAAACGGTTTTCAAACTGCACCCAGTCACTTCTCTGCGCCAAATATGGCTTGAGAAGGGATGAGTCGATACGTCCGAGATAATTTTCAGTGATATAGGAACGTAGGATTTCGGGTCGAACGAGAAAGACGTTGCCGAGTTGTCGGATGAACTCGTATCGTTCGAGGAGGGAAGTAACGTTAAACGACACGACTGTGTCTTGATACGACTTGAGATCTCTGTT